>JANAVB010006998.1:3690450-3997950 GCA_029216955.1 Iris pallida
TCGTATCCATTTTGGACACAGACACGGCACGAAAACATGCTCAGAGTTATAGATCTGAGATCAGAATGCCAAGGGCTACAAATTCATATAATTACTTGCAGAAAATAAGAACAAAATATTTATTGAGGTATTTTATCAAACACAAACCCTAGGATACTGATACGTGTCCGATATGCACACCAATTGGACACGAAACCCTACCAAACTACATCTACAAGTCAGGGACACCTAGAGGGATGCAACAATGGAAAAAAAAACTTGAGATTTGAATCAATTTGAGGGGTTTACCTATTGATTGGATATCTCAATCAAAAAGCCCCAAAATGAGAAGTCCTCATCCAATAGCAATGGCCAAAAGAGCTCCAATCCTAGCAAGCAAGCTCCCTTCAATGTCTACTCCAGAAATGACTTCAAATGCAAGTGAGTGGGATCAATTTGGTGGAGGAATGGTGAGATTTGACAATTTAGGGAGAAATATTAGGGTTTCCAAAAGGGGGATTTCTAAAAGAGGCAAGTGACTAATAAGAGATATTATATATGGGGTTGGGGTCTCCATATGGCTGTGATGGGCTAGCCATACAAGCTAGGGTTAGGGTTTCATGTGAAGAAATGGGCCATGGGCCTAATGTACTAGTTAGTAATCTCAACCTTCTAGCTAAAAGCCCAATCAACACATAGCACCCAATCTCTCCATGAACCCAAATCAACTTGAATTAGATTTGGGTCCAACACCATTCTACCATGCTAACTAAGTCACCAAAGTCATGGTCAAATACTAGGCTAGTCTCTTTGGTCTCAACTAGCAAAAGTCAAAAATCACAAACACCAATCCAATGAATAATTAAATAATTCAAAGAAACCACAATGACCAAAATACCCTCATGCCAAAATAGAAATAAATCATCCTAATCACATGGTTAGGCCCCCATGGTCATGGTTAGTCTCTAGGTCAAGTAGTATCTAGGATTTTACTAGCAAAACACAAAAATCATAAATCACCAATTAAAATAGTTTTAAAAGAAGTAAAAAATCACCAAAAACCATAACATGATTTAAATCTCATTACTAAATATTAAAATTACAAAAATTCAAAATTACCCTCATTCAGAAAAGTGGGTGTTACACCCAGTATTCGTGCTGGCCTATGATCGTCACTCCGTACAACCTACCGCCTTGCATGTGCATGAAGACTCATGTTATGCTCTTAATTGTTATCATCCTTGGTGCAAACAACCCAAAGAGGAACATCGATGTGTACTTGTAGTTGTTAATAGATGAGTTGAATTAGTTATGAGAAGTAGGCACGAACATGTACGATGTTAGCAAAAAACAGAATTTTTGAATGAGGGCGACATTTATGTTGACTATCAACGACTCTTCGGCTTATGGCATGTTATCAGGATGGAGCACCCATGGTCATCTCTCATGTCCTTATTGCATGGACCGTACCAAGGCCTTCCATTTAAAAATAAAAGCAAACCGTGCTTCTTCGATTGCCATCGACAGTTTCTTCCGAACGATTATCCAAACAGGAGGAATATGAATAATTTTCGTACAGGCAATGTAGAGAAGAGCAATCCACTGCTAAGGTGGCCCGAAGACACGATTTGGGAAGAGAGAAGATTTACCAAGTGCTATCGAAGAGTCCGCTAAGGGGTACAAGTGTGATGGATTCGGTCACACACATAATTGGACGAAGAGAAGCATATTTTGGGACCTTTCATATTGGGTCACAAATCTGATCTGACATAATCTTGATGTCATGTATATCGAGAAGAATGTGTTTGACAACATGATTAATACTATGATGAACATGAAGGAAAAGATGAAGGACAATGGCAAAGCCAAGTTGGACATTGAGGAAATATGCAGGAGCCCTGAATTGCAGTTGATAGGAGAAGGAAATAGAAAGTACAAGCATTCAAGACTATTTTTTTGCTGGACAAGGAGGATAAAAGGAGACTTTGAAGGTAGATTCAGGGCCTCAAATTTCCAGACAACTATTTGTCGAATCTAAGAAGCTGTGTCGACATGAAGGAGAACAAACTGATGGGTATGAAGAGCCATGACTGCCACGTATTCATGGTGGTCCGATTGCATTTTGGGAGTCCTTACCACCGGCAGTTTGGAATCCTTTGACAGAACATAACATATTTTTCAGAGATCTTTATTCTAATAAACTGCTTGTCAATCGTCTGGAAAAGCAAGAACGGGACATTGTGGTAACACTCTGCAAGCTCGAGAGGGTGTTCTCTCTTGGTTTCTTCGACTCTATAGGGCATTTACCAATTCATCTTCCTTATGATGCACGTGTTGGTGGACCCCATCGGTTATAGAGAGATGTACCCATTTGAGCAGCATTTGAACCACCTAAAAAGAAAGGTAAAAAATAAGGCACGGGTCAAGGGTTCTATTTCTGAAGCCTACGTTCTTGTGGAGATTTCAACAGTTTGTTCGATGTATTTCAAGCCTCATGTTGTAACTAATAGAACAAGAGCTCCCAAAAACGATGACGAAAATGAAGAAGGTAATGATGCAATATTGAACGTATTCAATGCTAAAGGGAAGCCTTCGAATAAACTGAAGAAAAGATATCTGAATGACGAAGAGCTAAGGGCTGCTCAGATATATGTATTACCCAACTATGATGAGGATGAGATGGTGAAGCTTGAGGTGTAAGTAAATAATACGTCTACGTTCACGTCTATATTCACGTCATCTAGTAAATAATATGTCCAATTGGCCAATCTTTGTTGTTTTTCAGCATATTTAATGATGAGAAGAGGTCCACTAGGCCACACATAACAGACGAAAAAGCAGAGCAGGAAATGAAACGTTATTTTCCTTCTTGGCTGAGTGCATATGTAAGGGTCTTGTATATATATATGCACTTTACATGTCAATATATGAACTTAATTTGCTATCTTGTGTTATGTAGGTCGATCTTCAACACACAAGACTTGAGAATGAGTCTATTAGAACTCTTTCCAAGGGCCCAATTCCGGCCATAAAAATCTGGCCAAGCTACTATATTAATGGGTTTAGGTTCAAGTCAACAAATGAAAAGATCAAAGACAACTTCGTGGATCTCAATTCTACCAAAAATAGTTGTTTGTGTATCAGATCATCGACCTACACGGATGTCGATGCAGGCAATCATTCTATGGCATCTTATGAGAGATTATCGAGTTAACATCTAATTATGAAATAGAGCATATAAAAATTGTATTATGTGATTGGTTAGATCCGATTCAAGATCAAGGTTGGAAAATGGACAAGCATGGTCTTGTGGATATAAACTACCGTCATCAATATCAGGACTATGAACCATTTATACTTTCAAGTCAAGCTCAGTTCGTGTACTTTACAACTTATCCTAATGGAGGGCAGCAAGGTCGGACTGGTAGCCAGTATGCAAGATCAAGGCAAGAAATACCTTTGACGTTCATAAAGTTGATTATCAAGAGGATGATCTATCTCTTCAACCAAATATTATAGATATGGACTTAACGGAAGTTCCTCATTCCACATCTAATTATTATATAGAAGAGGTAGAAATATTCGAAGAGAAAGATCTACTAGATGAAAGTGTAGATGAGGACGAGGAGGAAGAAGACGACGAGCATGATAAAGAAGATAAATTTTCAGAAAAGGATTGAAAGTAGTATAATGAGGAGGAGGAGGAGGAGGAGGAAGAAGAAGAAGAAGAAGAAGAAGATGACAAGTATGACGCGTGCACGTGTACTTCGTTTTGGCTGTCTACTTTTATACTTTTGTACTTTTGTGACTCTTGCGACTTTGGTGTTTTCTACTTTGTACTTTTGTGAATTTTGTGTACTTTTGTGACTCTTATGATACTCTGGCCTATTGCGAGAAACTCTGGTTTACGTTTGGGTTAGTTTCGTACATTTACTTTTATGATATCTGACATATATACTTATGTGTTCGTGTTTTATTATCATATTCTACTGTCAGGTATGCCATGATGCAGTTCTAGATTTATACGAGGGGGCACTCCTCGGCCGGTATCGGACCCTCTTCCAGGTCTGCGATGAGTTCTAGGTCCCAAGCCAAAGTCTACTTTCGCTCTGGTTGCTTCCTACGGGAAGGAAAGACCCAAGTCACAAGCGAGGACATGGAGAAGTTCTTGAGATCTTGCGATTGTGGACCACAAGAAGGGCTTCTATTACTATGGCAAAAGGGTTCATATCAAGAGGAACTGTATGAAGCTCAAAACTGAGAAGGCCAAAGGCAAGGACGATCAGGAGGATCTTACGACGTTTGGAGATACCATCATCGCTGTGACCGACGTAGAAGAACCTTATGGAATATGTAATGATGGCGACTGGATCATGGACACGAGGGCTTTGTACCACGCCACTCCACATAGGAGGACCTTTACGTCATACTACGGCAGCAGGTTTGGACGTGTGAAGATGGACGACAAGGGGACGGCTGCAGTTGTAGGCATCGGTGATATGCACTTGACGACGGAGTTTGGTGAAAAGTTCGCCCTCAGGGGTGTGCGACATGTATCGAGTTTGTGCTATTTAAGAAGAGGTCCGAGCAAGAAAAGAAGGCTCGTGCTTGTGTTGGACTATATACGGGAGGATCGATTCCCATATTAGTGTGAGCTTAAAACCTAGTACATATGATAACTTTATCTATTTAAATTCCTTCATTGCATAGTTATATTAATCAATTAGATACATTTTCTTTTCTTACTATTGCGTATGCAATAAGATTGCAATAAAGGGTGAAGACCCCTCGGAAGTTGGTTTCGGCAAGGTCTTCAAGGGGACACATAAGAGGAAAGATGGGACATATGTGGACGAAAATGAGAGAAAGACATATGTAGTATTATTTTGTTTTCATTTATATTGTTTTAATTTATATTATAACTTAAGACTTGAAACAACCTAGGATAGTCCAAAATATAGCTTTAAAGAAAATGTCTTAGGATACTAAAACGTAGGTGTGCACGCTGTGTACCAGTGTTTACGGACTAAGGTAACTAAGGTAAATAATTGGGCCACTCAGAAAAGATGGAAGAAAGTATCAGAACGTCTACAGATGAGACTGCTCTCGTGCCCATTCTCACGCCCAAGCTCCCTTCCATTGAAGAAATTGACCTTTGGATAATGGCCGTTGGTGGGAGAGAGAAAGGTAGACACATCCATGGTATCGGCTCCTTGGTGAAGCAGGTATCGGTGGCTTCGAGACCCTATCTAATTGCTTCTTCCCCTCCATGTCCTTTGAATAACATCTTGGAACATATGGTTTTGGTGATTACCTAGATCGATTCTAATATGAAACGTATGCAAGAGAGTGTCGATTCCATTAGATCGGAGTGAACTGCACTTGCCTTCCTTGTCCCTGTTGCCCCTACTATCTTCTATTGCATTGGACCAATTCGAAAGATTTGTGAGCGCACTTCCACCTGGTGTGATGGTAAAGGAACATGTCCAAAAATAGGCCCATTACCATTTTTGACTTAAACCATGTATTTGATCGTATTTCTATATATTTGATTGAAACCACTATGGTCAGTTAAATGTGGCGGCATATGAACTACCAGTGGAGGATGACGATCATATCACCTTCAGACAGGCTGTCAAAGTTACTAGCAGCAAGAACTGGATGGTGGCTATGCAGGAAGAGATTGAGTCTATCCACAAAAACTGTACATGGAATTTGGTTTCATTGCCCAAAGGCAAGCGAGCTATAGGCTGTAAGTACTGGCTATACAAGAAGAATGAAGCTTCTCCAGATTCGGGTGGAGAAGTTTTGTTTTAGAGCCCTTAGGGGCGAAATTGACGAGTGGTTGATTTGGTGAAGCTATGTGGTGGAGAAGTGTGTCGGCTCCATTTTGTGGCAAATCTTTGCTGAGGTGGAGATATAAAGAAAAGTGTCCAAAAATAGGCCCATGACCATTTTTGACTTTGACCATATATTTGATTATTTTTTAATATATGGATCTCTAATATATGTAAGTCTAGGATTGGATTTCCAATATATAAGCCTACATAGGATTGGATTTCTAGTATATGTAAGTCTACATAGGATTGGATTTGCAATCTATAAGCCTACATAGGATTGGATTTCCATATATAAACATTTGTCATGGTATATAAAGTGGTCTAAAGGTTCTCCACAAAATATCTCAAGAATGCTTAATGTAAGTTGTTGAATAAGTTCAACACAAGCATATCCATGTACTCAATAAAAGTTGTTGAATAAGTTCAACCCAAGAGAGCTAAAGTTGTTGAATAAGTTCAACACAAAAGTTTGAGAGATTTTTTTCTTTATCTTTGTGATAGAGAGTTTTTAGAAGAAGGAGAGAAGTGTTGAGAGAGTCATTGTAATTCATTTTCTTCTTTATAGTGGAACTAAATCACCCTCGTCTGTGGAAGCATACATTTTGGCCGAACAACGTAAATCATTGTCTTTGTGGTTGTGAACTTTCTCTAAGGTATTATCTTATTTCTTGGGTTTATTTCCACTGTGCCCCAACAGATGGGTTCGCTTCCACCAGATCTGTTGAGTTAAGTTCCACCAGATCTCATAACTCGCGTCTGTAGGCCCCGCCACCACACCACTAGAGATAAGATAGTTATAATGAATATGTATATTTACATTGGATCAAATTTGTTGTATTTGTAGATATAATGGATGTTGTATGAGACTTCTACGACGGATTTAGCCACTTGTGTAATTAGTTCTTTCTATTTCAAGGTTTCTAGTGAGCATATATTTTGTGTCGCTGAAGGTCCAATTAAATAGAATTTCTACGACGGGTTACACCGGGTCTCGTATATTATATTCTTATTATGTTTATAGTTGCTAGTGAAAATTTTGAGTCGTCGCTGGTCTGATTGGACAAGAATTTTACGGCGTGTTGTGTCGGGTCTCATTTGTGTTATGTATTTGTGGTTTTTTTCGTAGATTTTTTAAAATCTGTTCAACGTAGCGACAATCGACGACCATTGTTGACGCCAATGTCCATCGCTAAGTAAGTATCATAAATAAAATAAAGGTATCAACAAAACCGCAAGGCCATCGTTACTTCGTCGCCAGGGGTCAACAATCCATATCAAATGGCGTTGATGATAGTTTTAAAAAGACAATGTTATGTAGTCACCCATACGTCTTTGTTTTGGTGGCGTCGCCAAGAAGATATCCAGTCGTCGCTAGTTTTTTGTCACTAATTTACCGGTGATTAGTCGAATTTTACGACTAAGGAGCAACAACTTTAGGATAAATACATGCAACTAGGAAATCATAGTTCAACCCTAATGGAATGCATTTACCATATTACCCTTGACCCCTAATGGGCCGGTCATCCAACTGAACCGGACCCAGTCTGGATCGGTCCAGATCAGGTGCCAATACAGGTCATTGATTGGAGTATTTACAATTTCCTATTCCAATTTAAGAAAACACTAGTAATGTGATTAGTATATAATTGTAATAGGTTTGGAAGGGTATCTTACGTTCTCAAAGAATAATAAGTAAATAATAAATGTAACAACATGCACATTGCTTAATTAGATATTTCATAATGATTTGTGTACAATATTATGTAATTATAGTGTTCATGGCAATTATATTTATTTCACATTGCAGAGGTGTATCATATATATATGTAATTCAAGTTGCAACAATGAGCCAAAGAAAGGAGAAGTATATGTAGACTTCAGCAATATATCAGTGTTGTTGTTTATACACAATCTTGATCATAGAGTTCTATTTGACTAACTTATAAAAATATATCAAACTCTTAATTACTTCTTCATTCTCAGTTGATGTACATAATTAGTGTAATCGTGTTTATACGGCACGTAATTATCCCCATTTCAGCCCTAGTTGTATCAAACATGGTAAGTATTAGATGACCTACAACCATGCAAATTGAATTGTTATAATAAATCTGAACTATTAAGCCAAGCTAAAACTAGTATTATGAAGCCATTTTTCTACGGAAGCCAGACAATTAAAAGAATTGACTAATAAGAATTTGCTCAATGTCTGTTTATGAATATTAATTCTTTAGTTGTTTTAAACTAAATAGAGACAGATCCTTGAAAATAGGATGAACCCGTCCATTCTCTAATTCTTTCGAGAGTGATATGTAGAGGTACGAGCGCGTGAGTTACGCTCAGCCTACGCTGCAGCATCAACGGTAGTAAATTGTCTAAAACTCTATAACATATCTGAATCGCAGATTATTATAGAGATATATCCAGAGTTGATCAATATAATAATTTGTACTCAATCACAGAACTAAGGTAGAAAATAGTTCTAAGGAATGCATAAAATCATGAATATAATCATATATATATATATATATATATATATATATATATATATGTGTGTGTGTGTGTGTGTGTGTGTGTGTGTGTGGGGGGGGGGGGGGAGGGGGGGGGGGGGGGGGGGGGGGGGGGGGGGAGATCAGTTCCCAGTGGGAGCGTTCGCCACAATTACCTTCTTATATATATATATATATATATATATATATATATATATATATATATATATATATATATATATATATATATATATTAAGGGTGTCCACTTCTTAATGGTGCTCGGAGGCATGCCTCCAAGGGGGCTCGAACCCGTGCCACTGTGCCGGGGTGCTCCACCGTTCCCAACGGGCTACGGCCACGACGACTTACCTTCTTTCATATATATATATTACCCAAGTATATAGTCCCGGAGACATATTTGGATCAAATGCTATGAGTCAAAGTATTACTATGTCTAAACATTCTCTGCAGGAATTTCGGCCTCTGCACCTGTCTGATCCCCTGCGGATTTGGACCACATTCCTGACCCGCGGACAAAGTGCCGCCCCTCCCTTGGAGGGGGGTTGCTGAAAAGGGAGGATGGACCCGGTGTGGGGGGGGGGGGGGGGGGGGGGGGGCGTGACACGTCAGCGGAGACATGCGCTCGGTCACCCTCCTCGCGATCCATTTAGCATTTTCCTTCTTTCAAGTGGTTTTTGTGCACATTGTATTTTTTAAATAATTAGTTTAAATAAATATAGTTTAGTTCATGTACATATATAGTATTCCATACCATTTTTCTATGGTAGTCTATATAAATTGTGAGAAAGGTGAAGAAGGTTTTCGCTTCTTATGGCTAAAGGTCGCTTTGTCTGTCGAGACGCCGCGTCGAGATCGATGGAGATGACACTTACAACCATCAAAAGCGAAAATAGTAGAAGAAAGCGTTAAGAAAATGCCATTTCCTTTTTCTTGTATGATTTGAGAAAGTTGTTTCAGACCTTTACTCCAAAGTAGCCTAAGTTGTTGTAATCTACGTTATTGTCGATCACAAGCCATTGAATTCTTCTGCCAATCAGCGCCACGAGAGGTGCATGGGACAAGAAATTTCGCAACTAGAGAAAAGGATGATTGATCACTTTTGTAAGTGTTCAAGGAACTGATCACCGAACAACAATTATTTCTATCAAAGTAAATAATTTTACTATGGTGATTTTGATTGCAACGTGAAAAATATGTGGAAAAGAAATTAATTTTATAAAATTATTTTCTTAGAAAAAAAAATTCTACGAAATTTTAAAAAAAAATTCTGTAAACTTAATTTAGGTGTTGATTGTCATTATTTTTCATAGAAAGTAGTTATTTTTCATGGAAAATGATATTTTCTTATTGGTTGGACAAGTATCATTTTCCACCATTTTAGAAGAAAATATGAAAAATGATAGTTTTTTTGGAAATATAAGCTATCAAACACTACAATTGGTGGAAAAATTGTGATGAAAATATTTTCCATGGAAAAAAAGTCCAATCAAACACAACCTAAGTTGGAAATAAGTATTAGGCCTCGTTTGGTTTGCGGAACAGAAAAGAAAGGAGAGGAAATTGAATTTTTTTTTTTTTTTTTTCATTGCAATTTCAATCGATTTTTTTTCGGTGTTTGAAAAAATCAAGAAAATTGGACGAAAAAATGAATCATAGACGAGAAAAATGAATCACTGGATTGGTGGGAGGAACCATTTTCCTCCATATTTTTCTTTCTCTTGGGAATTAATTTTTTTTTTCTTCTCATTTTTTTTGGTATCCAAACAAAGAAAATGAATCACCTTCCCTTCTCAAGCTCCAATTCTGTGAACCAAACGTGGCCTAATGTCGTTTGATTCACGGAAAGGAATGGAAAGAAAATCAATTCCTTAACCTTTTCTTTTTGATAAATTACAATTCTCATTGATTTAATTTCATTTCCAATGTTTGAAAATGCTAAGGAATTTGGAAAGGAAGGTGAATACTTCAAGTTGAAAAAAAATTCTTTACTTGGATGGATGTAATTATTTTTTATCCTAATTTTTTTCATTTAAAATCACTTTTCTTTCTTTCTTAATTTCTTTGACACCCAAGAATAGAAAAATAATCACCCTCTTTTTCCAACACCGTAATTCCGCAAATCCAGACCTGAGTATGCATTCCAACTAAGAAAAATGTTGGCAGGTATCCTTTGTTAGATTTTGTTATTAATTCATTTAAGAAGTGTTGGTGCTTTATTTACATGGAGAGAGCTTGCTCTCAACATGCCTTGTAAAATTTTAGTCCCACATTGGAAAAGCACCATGAGTTATCTCAACATATATACTTGGGTATGTTGTTGAGAGATGCACATGGGGTGGTGACCCAAAGGAGGGAACCATGTGGGTAATTTTACTAGGAGGTAAGAATAAGCCTCCAAGGATTAAGCATTAATGCTTTTGTCATTCTCTTGGATTAATTCCACTTGGAGCTAAGCCCCAAAGGGGCTTAGCGACTCGGACTCGGGCTCATGAGGCGTAATGTGGCGTTTTGTTGGCGTACTTAGCACGTCAGCAGTCATGCGGCTCATATGCGGCCATGCGGTCTTATGCGGCATGCGGCTCATATGCGGCCTCATGCGGTTCATGCGGCCATGCGGCCATGCGGCTCATGCGGTCCATGCGGCTCATGCGGCTGACTCGGACTCGGACTCGGACTCGGGCTCATGAGGCGTAATATGGCGTTTTGTTGGCGCACTTAGCACGTCAGCAGTCATGCGGCTCATATGCGGCCATGCGGTCTTATGCGGCATGCGGCTCATATGCGGCCTCATGCGGTTCATGCGGCCATGCGGCTCATGCGGTCCATGCGGCCCATGCGGCTCATGCGGCTCATGCGGTCCATGCGGCTCATGCGGCTCATGCGGTCCATGCGGCTCATGCGGTTCATGCGGTCCATGCGGCTCATGCGGCCCAAGCGGCCCAATGCGGTCCATGCGGCTCATGCGGCTCATGCGGTCCATGCGGCTCATGCGGTCCATACGGCTCATGCGGTTCATGCGGTCCATGCGGCTCATGCGGCCCAAGCGGCCCAAGCGGTCCATGCGGCCAGGCTGCTGCTGCTGCTGCCGCATGGAGGGCTACGCTGACTGTGCAGATTTCAAATCGGTTATGGAAAGGGTGAATCAATGCGATTAATTCAGATCCTATCTTTGTGGGATTTGAATTAATTTCGTTACTATATTTGTGGGATTTGAATTAATTCAGTTCCTATCTTTGTGGGATTAGAATTAATTCGTTCATGCGGTCCATGCGGTCCATGCGGTCCATGCGGCTCATGCGGCTCATGCGGCTCATGCGGTCCATGCGGCTCATGCGGTTCATGCGGTCCATGCGGCTCATGCGGCCCAAGCGGCCCAATGCGGTCCATGCGGCTCATGCGGCTCATACGGTCCATGCGGCTCATGCGGCTCATGCGGTCCATGCGGCTTATGCGGTTCATGCGGTCCATACGGCTCATGCGGTCCAAGCGGCCCAAGCGGTCCATGCGGCCAGGCTGCTGCTGCTGCTGTCGCATGGAGGGCTACGCTGACTGTGCAGATTTCAAATCGGTTATGGAAAGGGTGAATCAATGCGATTAATTCAGATCCTATCTTTGTGGGATTTGAATTAATTTCGTTACTATATTTGTGGGATTTGAATTAATTCAGTTCCTATCTTTGTGGGATTAGAATTAATTTGTTGCTATCTTTTTGTGATTTGATTCAATCTTTCCATAACTGAAGAGGCGGTTAGGGTTTTCACCCTCTCTCTATAAATACTCTCTTCTGGCCTCCTTTGTGACAACTATGAAAATACAAGTCAGAAAAGGAGAAAGAGAGAGAGAGCTGCTGCTGCCATTGCAAGTCCATCCGAGGAGTCAGAACAGAGGTGACTTCGAGCGTTCCATAAGTTCTTCAACTTGATGGTTCCTGGAAGCAGATCGTGTGGGGCGAATCTTGCTTTGAGCAACGGTGTTTTGACACCCCAGCATTGTTCTTCTTCTCATCTCTCTCTAGTTTTATTGTAACTCGTTCTGTCCCAATTGCAACATGTTTGCAAGGAAGAACGAGAGATCTTCTCTTCTCTTTTTCCCTCCTTCAGATTGTAATTTGGCTATTTGATATTTATACCATCGTAGATCTTGAGTTTGCTCTCTGCAAAGTATTGTGGGACATCTCAGATCTCGATTGCATCTGTTTTTCCATCTTTGATCAAGCCCCGGGACTAACAATCTCAAAGCAAGATCCGTATAGATGGAAAACATTAATGCTTCGCTCCTCCAATCGGACTTCTGCAAGTTGGAAAAGTTCGATGGAGAGCACTATCAAGTCTGGAAGAGAAAGGTGTACCTAACTCTTCAACTAAAAGACGTTGATCATGTTCTGTTGGAGGAAGAACCCTCTGTTTCAGACACTGGATCTACTGCCACCATCAACGCGGCTACCAAACTCCAGGACAAGTGGAAAAGGGAAAATAGCATCTGCAGGCTTATCATCCTGAATGCTATGGAGGACTCCCTGGCAGAATCCTACTCGAAGAAGGAACTTGCCAGAGACATATGGGAGTCTGTGAAAAATCTGTATGAAGAAGACAAGAACAGGAGCAAAATGTTTGTGGTTGAAAAATATCACAAATTGCTCTTTGAGGACGAAAAGTCCATGCTGCTACAGGTGAAGGAATTTCTGAAGCTGCGTCAGAAACTGGAAGACGAAGAGATGCCCCTTCCCGACAAGTTTGTCGTCGGAGGGATCGTCTCAAAACTTCCTGCTGGATGGAGTACCTTCTATGCAAGGATGCACAGAAAGAAGCTAGACATTAGCTTGGGAGATCTACTGCAAGAGATCCATGTTGAGGACGAGATGCGTTCCCAACAGAAGGTGGACACTCTGTCCAAACAGTTGGCTAAAGCCAATCTTGTGCAGACGAGAGTTCCTAAGGGGAAGCAGGCGGCTTCTCATCCCAAGAAGAAGGACTTCACGAATCTAAAAGTGAAGGGTCCTTCTTTCAAGCAACAGAAGACTAAGTCCCACGTGACTTGTTACAATTGTGGCAAGAAAGGCCACTACAAGAGTGAATGCAGATCTAAGCCTAAACAATCAGAGAAAGGTGAGCCTAATAAGGTTTTATTGGTTTCTAACGTTGTTGCTATGATCGGACAGGTCACAACTGTGGAGGTTGACTCTGACTGGTGGATAGACACTGGTGCGACTTGCCATGTCTGTTCTGGCAAGGAATGGTTCGTCACGTACCAGCCAATATCTGAGAAGGTTGTTATGGCGAACCAGGCCCAAGCTGAAGTTCTGGGGATCGGGACCATGGAACTGGAACTCACTTCTGGGAACACTCTGACGCTTCAAGGTGTGAAGCATGTTCCTGCGATTGCCAAGAACCTAATCTCTGGGAGCCTGCTCTGCAACGCAGGCTTGAGGATGGACATCAACGTTGGTCAGATGGTTATGTCCAAGAAAGGAACATACTTCGGAAAGGCTTATCAAACCGAAGGAATGTTTAAAATTCAGCTTATCAACCAGTTTGATGACATTAATGCAGTTGCATTTTCTGATTATTCTCTTGAGTTGTGGCATAAGAGACTAGGACATGTTCATAGTAAAAGAATCAACAAAATGTCTAGTCTAGGACTTATCTCCAAATGTGGGGGTAAGGTGGAGAAGTGTGAAGTGTGTGCTCAGACGAAGATCACAAGGAAACCCTTTCATCGGGTCAATCGAAGCACAGATCTTCTGGAGTTGGAGCACTCCGATGTCTGTGACTTCAAACATTTCTCCACGAAGGCCGGGATGAAGTATTTCATAACCTTCATCGACGACTTCTCAAAATACGCGTTCGTCTACTTGCTCAAGTCCAAAGACGAAGCTTTCGAGAAGTTCAGAGAGTTCAGGGCCGAAGCTGAACGGCAGACTGGACAACAACTCAAGAGGCTGAGAAGTGATCGAGGTGGGGAGTACAGGTCTCATGCATTCGCATCATTCTGCAAAGAATATGGAATCATATGCGAGACTACTGCTCCATATTCTCCTCAATCCAACGGAGTAGCAGAGAGGAAGAACCGGACATTAACTGAAATGATAAATTCCATGCTGCTCACTGCAGGTCTTCCAAAATGCTACTGGGAAGAAGCTGCATTAACGGCCACTTTCATTCTGAATAGAGTGCCATATGCAACTTCGGACGTAACTCCTCATGAACTCTGGTTCAAAGTCAGACCCAACTTGAATGTCATTCGAGTGTGGGGGTGTCTGGCATATGTGAAGCTTCCAGATCTGAAGATTCAGAAGCTGGGGACAAGGACTACGAAGGCTATCTTCTTGGGGTATGCCGAGAAGAGTGATGCTCGAAGATTTCTTGATATTGAATCAAATCATATTATCGAATCTCGCGATGCTGAATACTTTGAAGACAAGTTCGCAAAAGACAAAAATATTGTTCTTTCGGACATTCCGGAAAATGATGTAGGTACTAATGAGACTGAAATCTCATACGAGCTAGTAGTCCAAGAAGAAGCTGTTGTTGATAAAACAACTCTTGTACCAGAACTCGCAGAGCCGTCAGCTAAGCGAGCGAGGAGACCGAAAGATTTCGGAGATGACTTTGTCACCTATCATGTGGAAGCAGATCCACTTACCTATGATGAGGCGATGAAGACCAGAGATGCTATCTTCTGGAAGGAGGCAGTGAATGACGAGTTTGACTCTATCACCTCCAATAACACATGGGTGTTGGTAGATCTACCTGAAGGAGAAAAGCCTATTGGATGTAAATAGATCTTCAAGAAGAAGATGAAGGCAGATGGAACTATTGATAAGTTCAAGGCCAGGCTGGTCGCCAAGGGATTTTCTCAGAAACAGGGGATAGACTACTTCGACACGTACGCTCCAGTAGCTCGGATGACCACCATCAGGATGTTAATCGCTCTAGCAGCTATACATAAGTTGGTGATACATCAGATGGATGTAAAGACAGCGTTCCTGAATGGGGAGCTGACCGAAGAGATTTACATGCAACAGCCAGATGGATTTGTCGTCAAAGGTCTTGAAGACAAAGTCTGCAAGTTGGTGAAATCATTATATGGTTTGAAGCAAGCTCCCAAGATGTGGCATGAGAAGTTTGACAAAGTTATTAGGTCAAACGGCTACAGAGTCAGCGAGACGGACAAATGTGTTTATATAAAGTTCGCTGATGGAAGAGGAGTCATCGTTTGTCTGTACGTGGACGACATGCTAATCCTAGGTACGGATATAGGCTGTGTCACAGAGACAAAGAAGTTCCTCTCAACCAAGTTCAGTATGAAGAACTTGGGGGATGCAGATGTCATCTTGGGCATAAAGATCATCGGGACAGACACTGGAGTAGCGCTGTCACAATCTCACTATATTGAGAAGATGCTCACACGCTATGGGTATAAGGATCTTCCAGGGATCGATACGCCATACAGGTGTGATCAGAAGCTGAAGCCAAACTCGAGGGAAAGCGTCAGGCAGCTGGAGTATTCTAGCGTTATCGGAAGTTTGATGTACGCAACTACTGCCACAAGGCCTGACATAGCTTTTGCCGTGGAAATGCTGAGTCGGTTCACAAGCAACCCAGGGGTTGAGCACTGGAAAGCTGTGAAGCGAGTAATGAGATATCTCAAGAAGACTCAGACATATGCACTGCACTACAACGGGTATCCGACAGTAGTGGAAGGCTTCAGTGATGCTAGCTGGTGTTCAGAGGTGGAAAGCGAGAGATCCACAGGAGGATATATCTTTTCCTTGGGTGGAGCTGCTATATCGTGGAAGTCGAAGAAGCAGACTATACTCTCTCGTTCCTCCATGGAATCTGAATTCTATGCATTTGAAACTGCAGCAGATGAAGCAGAATGGCTTCGGGAGCTCATGTATGATCTTCCAGTAGTTGGGGCTCAGATACCGGCGATTCCGATATACTGTGACAACCAGGCGACTGCGGCGGTAGCATCAAATGATCTCTTCAACGGGAAGAAGAGGACTGTGCGGTTGAAGCACAGGGCAGTACACGATCTTATCAAAAGAGGTGTAATTGCAGTGGTTGATGTTCGGAGTCAGGAGAAACTGGCAGATCCGTTCACAAAGGGCCTCAAGCGCCAGTTGGTCGATGACACAGCTTGTAAAATGGGCTTGAAGGCATTCTGATAGTGTGTCTTTGTAATCCTACCATAAAGTTTTATGCTATTAGTTCAAAGAGAAATCTACTAGGCATCTAACTTTTGGTTCAAAGGAGGATCACTGACTGGAAAACTATCAGATAATAGTGGGTACTTGTTCTCTGGAACATGGAAGGGATACGGACCCATAACCACTGTTGTCTACTATGTATTTTTCTGCGGAAAAATAAATCCTGTGGAAGGTTGGCTTAAACGCCTTAATGAGTTCTCAGGCAGAGTGAATGTCTGGTGTGCTTTACAGGAAGCACGGTAGAGCAGCACTACAAGGAGTGAAACTCCATGCTACAGTGGGATGACTCCACCATGAGGTTTCCAGGTAGGGGTAATGCCTCGGCTTTGCAAGCCAAGTCATAGCGGCGTAGCACCGCAAATAGGCAGGTAGCCTAATGCTGTATGACGTAATTAAAGAGTTGTAGACAGCACTACAAAGGAGAGGATGGCCCCATGTTACAGTGGCACGACACCACGATGAGGTACCCAGGTAGGGGTAAAGCCTCGGCATTGCAAGCCATGTCGTTGCGGCGTAACACCGCAAGGAAGCCTTAGGCTTCATGCTGGGTAGTTTGGCACTACAAAGAGGCTTGTGACCTCATGCTACAGTAGTATGACACTACGATGAGGTTTCCAGGTCGGGGTAATGCCTCGGCTTCAGGCCATGTCATAGCGGCATAGCACCGCAAGGAAGCGCAAGGCTTCATGCCATATCTCTTTAATAAAGAACTCACCTATAGTGTATGAAAAGAGATATCAGGCCGTCTCTTGAGGGTAAACTTGTAGACGCCCAAAATTATATACTGAAACCAGGCTGGCACAGGGCCTTTAATGTGCAGCCAGAAGCACACGTAACTACACTTTGTGAGTGGAAAGAATTACAATTGTGGTGCAGAATTCAAGACGTAGTCCATTCTTGTATCACATTGTTATTTAACCCATGCGGGAAGATTCAAGTCGTCAGCGACATCTATCCTAATGCAAAATGGACAGTTACTGTGGGGAACGCTCAACCCTGGACACATATATATATGTTGTGATATGTGGGGGATTGTTGGTGTTTATTTACATGGAGAGAGCTTGCTCTCAACATGCCTTGTAAAATTTTAGTCCCACATTGGAAAAGCACCATGAGTTATCTCAACATATATACTTGGGTGTGTTGTTGAGAGATGCACATGGGGTGGTGACCCTAAGGAGGGAACCATGTGGGTAATTTTACTAGGAGGTAAGAATAAGGCTCCAAGGATTAAGCATTAATGCTTTTGTCATTCTCTTGGATTAATTCCACTTGGAGCTAAGCCCCAAAGGGGCTTAGCGACTCGGACTCGGACTCGGACTCGGACTCGGACTCGGGCTCATGGGCTCATGAGGCGTAATGTGGCGTTTTGTTGGCGCACTTTGCACTTAGCACGTCAGCAGTCATGCGGTCTTTATGCGGCTCATATGCGGCCATGCGGTCTTATGCGACATGCGGCTCATATGCGGCCTCATGCGGTTCATGCGGCCATGCGGCTCATGCGGTCCATGCGGCCCATGCGCCTCATGCGGCTCATGCGGTCCATGCGGTCCATGCGGCTCATGCGGCTCATGCGGCTCATGCGGTCCATGCGGCTCATGCGGCTCATGCGGTCCATGCGGCTCATGCGGTTCATGCGGTTCATGCGGTCCATGCGGCTCATGCGGCCCAAGCGGCCCAAGCGGTCCATGCGGCCAGGCTGCTGCTGCTGCTGCCGCATGGAGGGCTACGCTGACTGTGCAGATTTCAAATCGGTTATGGAAAGGGTGAATCAATGCGATTAATTCAGATCCTATCTTTGTGGGATTTGAATTAATTTCGTTACTATATTTGTGGGATTTGAATTAATTCAGTTCCTATCTTTGTGGGATTAGAATTAATTCGTTGCTATCTTTTTGTGATTTGATTCAATCTTTCCATAACTGAAGAGACGGTTAGGGTTTCCACCCTATCTCTATAAATACTCTCTTCTGGCCTCCTTTGTGACAACTACGAAAATACAAGTCAGAAAAGGAGAAAGAGAGAGAGAGCTGCTGCCGCCATTGCAAGTCCATCCGAGGAGTCAGAACAGAGGTGACTTCGAGCGTTCCACAAGTTCTTCAACTTGCTGGTTCCTGGAAGCAGATCGTGTGGGGCGAATCTTGCTTTGAGCAACGGTATTTTGACACCCCAGCATTGTTCTTCTTCTCATCTCTCTCTAGTTTTATTGTAACTCATTCTGTCCCAATTGCAACACGTTTGCAAGGAAGAACGAGAGATCTTCTCTTCTCTTTTTCCCTCCTTCAGATTGTAATTTGGCTATTTGATATTTATACCATCGTAGATCTTGAGTTTGCTCTCTGCAAAGTATTGTGGGACATCTCAGATCTCGATTGCATCTGTTTTTCCATCTTTGATCAAGCCCCGGGACTAACAAGAAGTCCCTACTGTGTTGGACGTAAATAATTATTTAATGGACATTTTTGTCATTGGACATATAAGATTTACATCATATTTTTTCCATATGCGTTTGTACATGAAGGGTTAAGACCGTCATTTACACCAGCCATTAAGTCGTCCAGGAAACAGTGCAAAAGAGGAGTTTTTTTTTTTTTTTAAGAAATTTTGACTTACCCTCCATCTGATTTACCATATTTCAGGGTGCATCCTACAGTTTTGCATAAATGTACAGAACCCCCCACTTTGGACGAAAACCGTCAGAAATATCTTTTTGGACCAAAATGTCCACGTCTTCTTCCTCTTTTCTCTTTCCTCCCCCCCCTCCCCCCCCCCCTCCAACCCCATCCCCCACCCCACCCGCCCTGCGGGCAGGCCGTCGGCGCTCCCCGCCACCGCCTCCGCTCCCCCCTCCTCGCCACTGTCCCACTCCTCGCCGCTCGCTTCTCCTTCCTGCTACCCCGCCACCGCCCCCTGCAGCAGCAGTCGCGACAGCAAACAACAGCAAGCAGTGATGGCGGCGGCAAGCACGACGAGGAGAGAGGGGGCGATGGCCGGGAACGACGACGGCGACACAAGCAGGGGAGGGGAGTGAGGGCGATGGCCGGGAGCGGCGGTGGAGGCGGGGAGGGGGGAGCGCACGGCGAGGAGAGGGAAGGGGAGCGGGGGCGGTGGTCGGGGCGGCGGCGGCATCCTACCTATGCGGGGGAGGGGGGGGGAGTGAGAAAAAAGAGGAAGAAGACAATGAGGGGGACGTTTTGGTAATAAAAAAAAATGGTCAAAAATGTTAACCGTCAATTTCTGATGGATTCCGTCCAAAGTGGAAGGTGTTGTACATTTTTGCAAAACTGTGGGATGCACCCTGAAATATGGTAAATCAAGTAGAGGTTAAGTCAAAATTTCTCTCTTTTTTCTTCTAGAAAAGGGTGTTTTAAGTAGGGATGAGCATTCGGTTTAAATCCAATCAAAATAGCCAAAACCGAATAACCGAAATTCTAAAAATCCAAAACTGAAATCGAACCGAAATTAGCCAAAACCGAAACGAACTAAACTGAGTAATTAATTCGGTTTGACTATTTCTTATATTTAATGAGTCCAGTCCAAAGTTAGGATTGTGATTAAATTATATTAAAAATTATAATTTTTATACACATATTTGTCACATTTAAAAATTGTGTCCAAAATTGGACTAGTTATTAAATTATTAAAGTTGGACTTCATAAAAAAAATATAAAATTATTGTTTTCAAAATATATACATTTTTAATCATAAAATATGTATAGAATTGAGAAAAATTTTATAATTGTGTAACTATTATTCGGTTCTCGATTTTGGAAATCTAAAATCGAAACCAAAAAACAAATTTTAATATTTTCAAAACCGAAACCGAATCGAAAACTTTTCAAACCGAACGAATCTCTTATCCGGTTAGGTGTGATTCGATTTTCGGTCCATAATCGAATAAATCCCACCCCTAGTTTTAAGTGTAAATTGCATGCAGAGGTACTTTAGTTTGTGCTGTAGGTAATTTGGCCAGTCAAATCTATAACCTGATTCAATTATATATAGGATTTTTATTCAAGATGTAAACAAAAATTCTTAACGCCACCTATCTTCAGCTGAAGTGTCCAATATGCATTAGTATAACCTTCAATTCTTAGATAACCATGTTGAAAAATGTAAATGTATATTTGTTATAATAATAATATCAATTTTTCATTCATCCATATTGTATTAGTTAGTCTAAGAGAGAGAGACAACCAATGTTGCTTCGACGAATTCCTACGAAGGAAAGAACCATTATATCTTGGGAGACTAATCGCCATTAAACCGTAAGCACCAGTGCGGGACGAATATTGTCCTAAGGACATTGAACCAAGTTCAAGTCTCGATATCATTTTATTTGTTTTACTTATATTTTAATTTCAGAATCTAAATATTTGAGAATTTCTACTGACAAACCATTCCTCAATAAAATTTCTTTGCCCGGACTTCGCTTTAAATATCTCAATAACCTTAACTGCATTCATATGTTGTTCTTCTATATCGTGCATGTATTTACTAACCAAACTCAACGCATGTGTAATATCGGACCTAGTAAGCGCCAAATATGTTCTTTGTCAACTGGGTTTCTGGTTAGGATCAATACTATGCTTTAGTCCCTCTTATAGTGACGTAGCTATAGGTTGACATGGACATACCGCTTTCTTCAATGTCATCCATGTAAATAATAAGCACCATAACCTTCTATTTTTGCTTCAGAAACGTAGTATGATTACAGTTATTCTGTTTACAGCCAAATGATCTCATGAGTTGGTAAATCTACCAAACCATTCTCATGGGGACTGCTTCAACCATAAAGGAATTTCTCCAATCTACACACTCGTTTACCACATCCATCAGAAATATTAATCCATGGCAGGAGGTCCATATAAAGTTTTTTGTTTAGATTGCAATTTAAAAACACATTCTTCATTCCTAACTGATGCGATGGCCACCCCAAATTCGTCGCTAGAGATAAGAGAACTCAAACTGTCTTAATCTTTGCAACCAGAGAAGACGTATCTGTATTGTAGTGCCCATTCCTAACATCGTACCCGTTTTGCGTCGCGACGCGAGGAGCGCGGTTTAGAAACATTGTCACTATCGATTGGACAGGACTGGTTGAATTAGATCATTTTCTCGCTATGGAATGGCTTCTTCGAAATCAAGTCACAAATTCAGCGGTTTGTGTCTCGATGATGGACTCTGCGGCTGAGTCGGAAGAGACCTCCCATTGCTCTGCTTTTTCATGTCGTACTTGCTTTTTTAGCTTTGGCTTTGGTTTTTTGAATCCGTTTTTGTGAATATTTTCGATGGATTTCATTTTTTGCTTTCTTCGAACTTCCTATTTCATATCGAACTCGAATAGAAGGGTAGAGTGCTAATGTGTTGCTTGTGCAATTTCAGGTGATCTTGCAGGCACTGTCTAGCGCAACAAGACCTTCTTCCCTCTCACCTCAAACAATCAAGGTAAGTGGCTGGACCCTCCTTTTTGGCCCTCTTGATCTCTAATCAATCGATAGAATTCTAGTTGGTTATGCAAAGAACATGAATGCTTAAATTTCAATGAACTGTTGCACGACTTCTCACGTACGCTTGCTATAGAACTGTTATGCCATGAAAATGCTACATGCTTTCTTATGTACATCTGTTATAGAACTGTCATATCATAAACTGCTATATGCATAATATGTTATGCCTGTTATAGAACTGAGATAAGCAAAGTTTGAATCATTGAATAATTGTCGCCACAATATGGCAAAACCACGATGAAAATAGTTATGTTGCTCACGAACTAAAGATCATGCTTAAATAACTAGTCTAACCTAGCACGGCCATGGACAACTTGTACACAAGGAACGGCTTCCTCGAACGATATCCTGGGACACAAGATCGATTCGGCATAGGAGGAAGCAAAATATAGTTGTGCTAGATAGAAGCAAAATTATGGTTATTCGACGAACTTTCAGCGGAGCTCGCTATTCATGCTGAAAGGGGCGTTGTCTAAACCTAGCTATAGTCCAAGATGGCTTGGATGCCAGTGAACTTCATATATACAAATTGCACACACTATGCTAGCAAATGATAACAAATGACAGGGAAGAACATAGTAAGCCTCATATTGCATAGCACACTATGCCTTGGGTAAGTTCAAGTATAACTTACCTCGTTCGTACGCTAAAGGCCTGTTTCAATGAAGAATCTGCATTTCAGTCCAAAGAAAGATGGCTCGACTCCACACTATAGCAGGTGTTTGAAGCATTTTGTTTATATAAAAGGGGATGTAATATTGAAATGACTATCTCATTAGTGTTCATTTTGTAATCGAGTTAAGTTGTAAGCTCGTGCGGCAATCACTACAATGGAGTCTTGTAAATGATGTCTATTATCAATGAAATAAAAGTTCTTTCTGATTCAAATGTGTTGTTCAATTTCTCTGCATACTCTATTAGATGTGTTTCGGATAACCTTATGATTATGCCTTGTGCGACACAACTTAGGTTAGCACGGTATCACGCCTGGGGGACGACTATCGATTCTTCAAAATCGGGGCGTGACATAATGGTATCAGAGCATAGCTTTATGTCCTTGGCCTTCCGTCCTAAGTCTCGAACCCTTGACCTCGTGTCGATGAGATGAGTTGTTCCATATAATGAGCCCATAATATTTTTTGAGACTAATATGAGTTGTCTTCTATTTTTCAGAAGTTGGAGAAGTCGCGATCGAGAACGAGGTAAATGTTTCAAGTGGCTCGAGTAGTTCGAGGGCCGAACCTTTTGCCAACGCTATGTGAAGGATGTTGCACATAATGGAGGTGCAGCAAAAAACAGAACAAAAACCATCATCGACAATCGGAGGCGCGACGGGCCCAATTCGAAGCCAGGTTCAAAGCACAATTCAAGCTACAGCAGAAGCAGCTTGATACAGTTGTGGCCAATAGAAACTCTGCCACGATGCATGTTGTCGTCGAACCTACAGCCCGACCTATTGAAGTCGATCCGAAGGAGCTCGTGCCCCAAACTGTTGTACCAAAAAGCTACAACTTTGAGGTGTCTGAATTCAAGAAAGCATGTTGCACATCCTTCAGCGGTACCGAAGGCCATTCTTTGGCGATCGACTGGGTGGAAGAGCTGGAGGACCACTTTGAGCTCCTCGGCATTGAAGAATGTAACACCCAATTTTCTAAAATTAGGGTATTTTTGAAATTTTATTATTTTTTATTATTTATTAATGGTATTTTAGACATGATATGATTTTTGGTGATTTTTAGTTATTTAAAACTATTTTCTAAGTCACGACTTATGTCTTTGTGACTTTACTAGTATAACCCTAGTGTAAACCCTGGAGATTTCATAACCTAGAGACTAACCATGATCATGTGAGCCTAGCCATAGGTTTAGAACATCAAATTAGGGCTTTTTAGCCTAAAGGGTATTTTGGTAATTTTTTAGGATTTATTTGGAATTATTTGTATTTATGTGTTTTTATTATTGTCTAATTATTGATTAGTGTCATGTTAGTCCCTAACCTAGTTTAGCCTAATCTAGGGGTTAGCAACTAACCTAGAAGACTAATGTTAGATATTAGCTTTATGTATAAATATCTAGTTAGATAAATATCTAGATATTTCACTTTTTAGATATTTTAGAACCTAAATATCTAACCCCTTAGTCAAAGACTTAGGGGCTAAGTTTGCAAGGTGGTAGGACACTCTCCCCTACCCCCATGGCAGCCAAACACTACCCCCCTTCCTATATAACCCCATCACACTCATTCATGATCATTTTACATGAATTAAAAACCTAGAAATTCCTATTCCCTCACAAAACCATAACTTGATCATTTTTGATCCAAATTGGGTCTAGTCTTTTGCATTGGACTCCCCTATACTAGAGGATACTAGTTAGGGCTTGCTAGCAAGGATTTATGAGCTTTGGGCATCACCAAGTTGAAGGACACACACCCCCTCTTTATTAATTTTTCCTTGGAATTGCACAAATAGGTAAATGCCCTCAAACCTAGTTAATATTCTATTTTTTCTTCATAAATGCATGCATATAGGACTACCATAACTGTGGGTCAAGTTTGGTGAAAATTAGAGTTGGTTTGGTGTCCGTATCGGACACGTATCGTAGGCTATAAACCCTTGTTTGATGAAATGCCACAAAGGATTGGTTTTTGTGTTTTTCCAAAACAAATTACATTTTTGTGTAGGCCTAGACTTGTAGGTTACAACCCAAGTGGACTGAGCATGTTTTCGTGCTGTGTCCGTGTCCAAAATGGACACGAACCCACTATACGAGCACACGCGTGCATGCCCTGCTACCACACCCTTCGTGCTCACTGCACAGAGCACGTGAACACGCCAAAATTGGTGGACATGAGGGGGCAATGTCTGCGAACATGCCTCCAAAATCTCACAGCTTCTCGTGTCGTGTCGAGTGAGAAATCTCACTCGCACTGGACACGCACTGCTGTGCACGCGCATATTTCAGTCGAAAATTCGACTTAGACACGGCCTTCGTGTCGCGTGGACACGAGTCGAGGACACCTCGTGGTGACACGAGCGTGTAGCCCTTCAAGTGGCGAACACGAGGACACGACCACGAGATGTGTCGTGTCCTGTGTCACGAGCACGAGACGTGCAACCGCGTGCACGACGTGGTCTGAACGTGTGTATCAGTCGTGTTTTTCACGACTGATACGGGTTTCGTATCGTGTCCAGGAGTGTCGTGGACGCGTGTCAGTATGTGGATCGTGTAGCCCTATGTGTGGGCTACACGTGTGCATGACCACGAGACGTGTCGTGTCTCGTGGTGTGTCTACGAGCGTGAGGAACGCGGGCACGACGCTGTGTACGCGTGTGCGTATCAGGATTTACCCGATTGGGTTTTTGAGTGATTGGACACATTATTTCGTGTCGTGGTATCGTGTCAGGCCCCCTAGACACTAGAGGACACTTGGGGCATAACTTACCAACCTTTAGGTTCGAGCCTTAGCTCGGTTTTGTGTGCGTATTTGGGTGTACCTGTTTTCGAATACACAGTGCTATTATTTCCAGATTTTGGGATTTTTCCCAGTTTTTCAAAACGAATTTCAAATCGATTTTTATTATGATTTATGCATGTATATGTGTATTTCAGTATATGTATAGATAGTATATGTGTATGTGAGTGTGTAGGTGAGATTTTAGGATGTATACATGTATATACATGTATATATACATGTATGTATATATGTAGGTTTGTGGGTGTTTTGTGTGTGTGTGTGGGGAGCCAATTTTCTGTTCCAGGAAAACTGGAACACCCCTCCCCCCTTTCCTGTGTCATCTAAGTCCCTCTCTCTCACTGTTTTCTCCTTCACTCTCTCTCTAATTCTCTCTTTCACTCTCTCACATCTCTCTCTCTATTTCCCTATATATATATATATATATATATATATATATATATATATATATATATATATATATATATATATATATTTGTTATATATATATATATATGTTATATTATATACAACTATATATATTGGTATATATATAGTTGAGGGTATACATTTATGGGCTTATATATATATATATATATAATATATATATATATATATATATATATATATATATATATATATATATATATATATATGAAAATGTATATATATGTATATATGTTAGCTATTTATATATGTATATATATTATGTATATATGTGAGAATGATTGGTATTATATATATAGGGTATACATATATTGATATATATATGTAGTAGATAGACTTTTGTATATCTATATATATAGATATGTATATATATAAATGACCTTCTAGATATATGTTTATATAGAAACCTATGACACATAGCCTATAGGCCTAAGTAGTATATTATATATATATATATATATATATATATATATATGTATGTAAGTCATATATATATATTGTATAAGGTAGATACCTATATGGTATTAGCCTATGGAACCTAGTTACTAGCCTATGGCCTATGGCCAATGAGTTAGGATAGACCATTAGGCCTACTAGACCTAGGGTGACCAAAATGTTGACCATGGTTGACTAAAGTCAACTATTGGTCAAACCATGACCAAATTGACCTAAAAATGACTAGTTTAACTAGTCTGACCATGTTTGACCCAATTACCTTATTGACTAGTCTTTGTTTGACCTAATTACCTTACTGACTAGTCTTTGTTTGACCAATACCTTAGTTGGTCTAAGTTTGACCTAGACTTGACCCAGATTGATCATGTTGACTAGTATTTGACTAATTTGATTAGAATGTTGACCAAGAGTTGACTTTAACCTAGATTTGACTAACCTTGACTTGTTTGATCTTGTTTGACTCTAATTGACCTAGTATGACTTCCTGTGACCTAGTATGACTTCCTGTGACCTAGTTTGACTGTTGAGTTGACCAAGAGTTGACTTTTGACCAGATTGACCTAGAATCATGTAGTATGCATTATATACTTTATTTTTACCATTGTGGATACATTATGACTTGAATTGCTCTGATTAGGAGCCAGACACCTCTCCTCAGGCAGTATATCCACTTCAGATATTCAGTTATCAGGCGAGTACATTCTCTGACCGTTTCATATTTGCCAGGATTTATATTCTTGCTCTAGATTACTTTACTTGATGCTGACACGATTGTTATCACGGATTGGTACTATATGGATCTTTTCATGAGATGTTATCCCCATCGGGAGCATCAGATACTTTTGTCACGTGTGTTTCACTTACATCATGTATCTCATGCTTCTATTATCATGTATCTTCATGTATCAGCTAGTGACTCATGTACTCTCATGATCACCGAGCCTTCATGAATCTTCATGAATCACTCACGTATCACCCAATTATGGGCTTATCACGAATCTTAATGTAACATGAATGGATCCTTGTGTATTGATTGGGGAAACGGGGGAGTACAAGTGGACATGTGAATAATTCCAAAGTAGTATAATTATGTGCAAACTCAGTAGTGTAATCATGTATAAATTCTAGCCATTCACATGCCTATCTTGTACTCTACATCACTAGCCACTTACAGTTCTCTATATACAGTAGATATTTCCTTTACAGCTATCTCTTTTACTACATGTATCTTCCTTCAGCAGTTCCTGTATTTTACTCTATTGCATGCTTTATATTTCCTATCATACTATGCACTGCATGAGATGTATTGTGCTTGTTTCTGTCCTGACTGGACCTGTTGAAAATATTACAAAGGATGAGGATGAGGCCCTGGTGTCTACCTATTATGGAGCAGGACTAGATGATACTTATGTTGTGGACCCTCAGCAGGATCCACCTGCAGCCGAGGATGTTGCCCCAGTAGTCTAGGCTAGCTTAGCTAGACAGTCTTTTTCATATTATCTTTTTGTCTTACATTCTGAGTTGTATTTTGAGATATATAGACTCTTAGACTTATTGTATTATGAGTTAACATTCTGGATGTTATGTATCCTAGACACTTAGACTTCTTTTATCTATTCTACTGTTCTCTTTGAGTTACTGTCTATCTATCTATCTTTCATTCTTCTACCTAGATGTGATTGAGATTGTATTCTGTTTGTCACCTCCATTCGGAGAGTATAAACTGTACAGGTACTTTTATATTGTTAGATGATTGACCTAGGACAGCGTTCTACCGCCGACACTGCGGCGTATGCTGGACGTACCCACTTCTCGTGCCCCTATACAGGGTACGGGTCGTGACAAAGAATCCAAGCAAGTAACATGCGCACAACTTCAACTACGGCTGAACGCGCACGACTAGTGGGTCGTGCTCAAGCGAACGGTCTAACGTGATAACAACTCTTCGTCGATCTCTTGGGCCACGTTCTGCAAAGCCTTCGAAGTCGAGTATCTTTCCTCAGCTGTTCGTCAGGAGATGGAGAATGAATTCATACAGTTGACGCAAGGGAGTATGACAGTGCAACAGTATGCGTCAGAGTTTAATAAATTGTTCAAATTTGCTAGTGCGTTTATGCGTACAGAGGAGATTCATGTTCGAAGATTCAAAGTGGATCTGTGGCCCTCTATCTATGCCTATGTGTCGGTGCCGGAATACAAGACCATGGGCGAGTCTTTGAATCACGCTCTTCGCCTTGAGCACCAATATCCTCCAACCTCTGCCGGAGTTGTGTAATACTCCAATCACAAACACCCTAGCTATGCTAGAGGCAAAAATACTCCAAAGCGTTCAAACAATGGTGGCTATCAGGGGCAGAACCAAAGATCTCGTCATGCAACTATACTGGACACCATGCCAGCAAATGTCATATCGTGAACATAGATTGCTACTTTTATAGGAAAAAGGGGCACATCTCTTGAGTTTTTTTTGCCCAAAAGTGAAATTAAGACGCCCTGCAGTAACCAAATCATCAGAATCAAGGTCCGGCACCTCTAGCTTCCCAGTCGGCATAGCAAAATGGCCAATACTGTTGCCCCAATTCCTAAGGATGCGTCTAAGCCATGACTCGATATGAGGAATTCGTCTAAGATACAATCATGATAGGTATACTACTCTACAATAATAAGCCCGCTCGAGTACTATTTGATTCAGATGCCACACATAACTTCATATCGGCAGATTTTGCCACTAAACACAAATTTTTTATGTCACCGACCATAATCTTAGTGTTAACATACCGTCGGACACGTCGCTACTTGCACATTTAGCCTGCAGCGATGGAATCATCTGTATCGGAGGTAAACAGGTGTATCTTGACGCGATAGTTCTAGATATTAAGGACTACGACGTCATACTGGGAATGGATTGGCTCAGCGCTTACAATTCTACCATCGACTGTACAGCAAAGAAAGTCACCTTCCGCATACTTGGAGTGATCGAATTATGTTACTCGTGTGGTAAAGCGTCGACGACATGATTTCGGCAATTTTTGCTCGAAAAATGCTACATTTCGGCTGGAATGATACTTGGCGTCCGTCCGAGACACGAGACGGGATGGTACAAATGCGGGGAAAACTAACGTTGTGGCAGAATTCTTCGATGTGTTTCCGGACGAGTTACATGGTATACCATCCGATCGAGAAATCGAATTTACCATCAATACCTTTTCCAACACTCGACCAATTTCCAAGGCTCTGTATATAATATCCCCCGTAGAGCTGAAGGAACTCAAGATTCAGTTGCAAGAATTGCTCGACAAGAAATTTATCTGGCCACCATGGGGAGCAAATGTATTATTCGTAAAGAAGAAAGATGGGTCGATGCATCTGTGTGTTGACTACCGAGAGCTGAACAAAATCACCATCTGAAATAAATATCACTGTCCTGCATAGACGACTTGTTCGATCAACTACAGGGTGCCTCGGTGTTTTCTAAGATTGATCTTCGCTCGGGTTATCACCAACTCAAGATCAAGCCAGACAACGTGTCAAAGTCAGCCTTCCGTACTCAATACGACCATTATGAGTTCTTGGGAATACCGTTCAGCATAACAAATGCCCCCGCTACCTTCATCGATTTAATGAATCGGGTGTTTGACCCTTCCTCGACAAGTTCGTAGTAGTTTTCATCGACGACATTCTCGTCTACACGAAGGACAAGACGCAATACGCATATCATCTGTGGACTGTACTTCAGACTCTTCAAAATAATCAATTGTATAACAAATAGAGCAAGTACAAGTTCTGGCTGAGCAACGTCGCATTCCTTGGGCACATCATTTCCGTTGAAGGTATTGCAGTCGATCCGAGAAAAGTTTAAGCGATTGTTGATTGGAAGTGGCCTGCGTCAGCTAGTGAGATTGTAGAAGCATGAAAAATACAAGACTATGTACCCCACATGAAGAAGACAAAAGAAGCTATGCGCCCACATAGTCAAAGAGGGGGCTATGCGCCCATAGGATCAATGAGGAGCTATGCGTCCACATGATCAAAGAAGGTCTATGTGCCCACATTATTTTTGTGCAGATCAAATATGCACCCAAGTGTGGGCGCATAAAATCACCCCCGCTCTATGCACCCAAGACAGCAGATCCCTACGACTCAGTCAAACTCCACGATCAGTCGTGCATCGAAGCATACGGCCACATCAGTCTCCACGACTCCGCACCAACCCCACGATCTACCCATGATCATCCAATATCCATGCGCCTACACCTTATGCGCCCAAAGGAGTGTAATGCGCCTACAGTGAAATCAGTATATTTTCCACCTGTGGGTGCATAACAGTCATTTATAGTGCCAAAATGACTATAAATAGAGGGCGTCCCCCTCTACAAAGACGGACATAACAGAGAGCATTTTAAGAGCCAAATTGCTGCCATTCTTGCCAGTGAGCCGAGAGTTAGCAATTTTTTTAGATTTTCTTCCACTTTTGTAATCAGAGTGTCAACGGAGTAAAGGAGTAACTACCGCTCGATCTCCATCGTCCCATTCCCCAGAATTATTTTTTTGTACTCGGGGATCCTCAACGCAGGATCTCTCAGGTGTACTCGATTTGTGGTGCCTTGCGCCAATAAGAAAAGACAGAGTTTTTTCTTATTTTTTGTGTGTGTCCACAAAAATGGCGACTCTGCTGGGGACTACCTTTTTCTCTGACGAGAAGGTGGTGATGTAATCCGATATCGATAAAGTGGGAAGCGTTCAGAAGATGTTGATTGTGAAGTTCGATCAGCAGGCGTTCAAAGAGATGCCCTCGAGGGACGGCTCTACTCCTTCAAAATTAGTGAAACCAAATAAGTCTCACAAGACTTGGCTTCCGAAGGCTTGTAGTGCATATCCCGCCAGTGTCATAGAAGATATGCAACCGAAGAACTCTGTCACGTGGGCGCATAGGCCTTCCACATCGACGCATGGAGCTCCTCTGTGGGCGCATAGCTATGCCACGGAGGCTCATGACACGAAGAAGACGCATACCGCTCCGGGCTCTACTAGCCCAGCGACTTCCCTCTTGTGCAACCAACAACAGAGTGTTCAACACTCGAAACTTGGCAAAGAAAAATATTACGATGCCAAGAATCGAAGAGTTCGACGCTCTGGACAAACTCAGCGAGGCTCACAAATGAAGAAGGCAAAACTGGAAGAAAACAGCGCTGCTTTTCTAAGCATGCGCCTAGAGTCATGCGCCCAAGGCAGTATGTGGGCGCATAACTCTAACTAGAGGACTTCTGTATTTGATAGGCTATGCGTCCAGGGCCATGCACCCAAGGCTATGCGCCCAGGCTCTGATGACCCATTCTATGCTCCCACATCCAGGAGAGCCAGGCACGCTACCAGGACTTCAAGAAAGCATGAGCCCAAGGGCATGCTTCAGGGTCTATGCGCCCACAGCAAAAAGACAGACCCCACCGCGTATAGCACTGGCTGGCTTTAAGATCATTACGGAACATAGGTGTGGGGGTTGCCCCTGCACATGAACTAAGTCCGGATGCGCCAACTCCCCTTACAAACCCATATACAAATCTCGACAATGCATGTGACATGGGTTTTAAGGAAAAACTTCCTTCCGCCGATTTACATGACATGATAAATCATAAGCATAAAGCGAGAAAGAATACTGCAATTCATGGCGTATATTCGTGCACCAGTATTGTAATCAACTGTTGCTGCTCCAAAGCAACGAAAGTGCCTCAGAGGCAGTCCGTATTTTGACGACTGCATCGCTCTGATGATGAAAAGCCGCTATGTGTTTCATCCAACATGGCTTCATGGGGTCCTCCTTACGGGAGCTCCAATCAAAGAAGATGGACCACGAACGCAACTTTTTCTCTCAGTTCTGCGAACAGAAGAAGAAGAAGTCTGCCAACAGATAGCCAGCAAGCTGTAACATCTAAAGGAGTCTATATGGGTACTTGGTCAAGGACGAGATTCTGTATAGATGACGAGGACTCCCAAGCTGGAGGTGATGAACCTTCAGCTGGGGGTAGTATTCCCTTGGAGTCTGAAGCAGATGACCTTCACACCGGGGGTAGCTTTCCAGATGACGATGATCTCTTCGAGTCTGACGGTGACTATCTACCTCCCCTACTTGAAGACGAAGGACTTTTCAACTTAGAGACAGACAGTATCAGCACCAGTTGTACTGTCTCTTCTATTCATCCTTGCATGTTATCTACATACATGGCGGATGGAGAGAGACATGAAGAAGCCGGTGATCGGACCAACAAACGGCTAAAGAGTCTTGAAACAACATTTACCAAGATCACTAATATGCTTACCAGTATCATGGTAGTCCAAACCGCTGGGGCTGTTCCTCCACCTCAACCAAACATCTCAGCTCACGTTATTCCGGCTCATAGAAACAACCATCCTTCACTACAAAAGGAGTATCATTTCGTTGTGCCTCCTCCAAATCTTGTAAATGCTGGGGGTAATCCTTCGCCAACGACGCCTAACAACCGTACAGCAGACGTTTCTCAATATCTGCTCAATCAACGGGATGTAATTGATTCTCTTGTTGCCCGTCTCGATACCATCTCACACAAAAACGAGCTTCAGAAGATGGGATATCTCAACCTTATCCTCCTGAATGGGAGAATGCTGCTTGCCCTCCTAACTACAAGCCACTGACGCTAAATTCATTTAATGGGATGACTTCTCTTCGTCAACACATGACATACTTCAACACGCAGACTCTATACTTACCCAGGGACGATCCGTTCTTGTCAAAGCTATTTATTAGCACCTTGCAGGGGGTAGCTTTTGAATGGTTCTGCAGTCTGCCTGATGGTTGTATTAATTCCTTTAAAGATTTGGAGAGGTTATTCCTCAACAGGTTTTACGAGAGTGGCATGCATGTTAGTATGTCCACCCTCATCGAGACCAAGCAAAGGAGGACTGTGTCTGTTATTGCTTTCAACGAACGCAGGCGACTAGCATTGAAGATGCCTTTCGGTATACCAGACTCAGAACTTATGGATACTTGTCAACATAACTTCCTTCCTGCAGTAAAGTTCTGTCTGGGTATACATAAGTATGATACATGGCCAGCTTTCATTGGGGCCGCTGATGCTGCCGAAAATGACGTCCCTAATCTGAAATTACTGGGGTTAAAGACACCCAAATCTGAAGACAAAGGCAAGCACCCTCAAACTATCCCTGTCCGTGGGCGTAAAGAAAAGAAATCTTGAAGGTCGACACTTTCAAGGGAGCTTCCAATTCTCAGGGTGCTCCTGACAAACCTAAGGAGACTTTCTCCTTTGACGAAGATGATGTTATTACCATTTTTCACACATTGATGAAGGGTAATAAACTGACATTGCCTCCACCATGACGTCCTGCAGAGGCGAACCAACTCAATGATCCCAAGTACTGTCTTTATCATCAGTACGTGCACCACTCTACCAAGGATTGTATCATCCTGAAGAAAAAGACACAACAGCTTGTCGACAGCCAAGTGATCAACCTCGAAGCTGAAGACAATGTCGTATCTTCTAACATGATCTCTCTTTAATTTGGTGACTTTCCTCCCACAGAAGTACCAGACGGCGTAGTCCCAATCCCTAAGGTAATAATGGAAGTTGTCAACCTACCGTCAGCTCGCAACTCAACCATGGTGCCACTCACGACTGAACATGGTAAGATAATGTGGGTCCATCCAGACCTTGTACAAGAAATGACGCAGGGGGTGGTATCTTCCAAAGTAAAGAGGGGCAAGAAATACAAATCAAGTCATATGGTGTCTTCTCCCATTAACGAAGTTCTATCTGGCGAGACGCGATCTGGAAAGGCTTACCTACAGACTTATGACCCCGTACAAGAAGAAGTAGTACTTTCTCAAGCTCCTGCTGCCTCCACAAGTTCAGAAGTCGGTCCATCTAAGCCCTCAACTACCGACAAAGCCAAGCAGAAGGAGACGCGATTTGACAAGTCTCTGAAGGCACCAACTCCCGAAGGCAAGGATCGGCCTTACAACTTTGACATACTGGCACAGCTGGCCAATACACCTGCCAAGTTGTCTTTGTTCGATCTAATGCGACTCTCCGAAGAGACACAGAAGGCCTTAAGTGAGGCATTACTACATGCCGACTCTTATCTAGCTGAAGTCAAAGCCCCCGCTGAAGATCCCGTCTCCTGTCCTCACTGTCACAGTTCTATGGAAGTGGTGCCCAATATCACCTTTTCACATGAGGACATGTTACTCAAAAACAATCGTCATGATAGACCTCTGTACTATACAGGGTATATCGGGGCGATTAAGGTGGATCGGATGCATATCGATCCAGGTTCCTCCCTCAGCATCATTCCTAAAACTTTACTCCAAATTCTAGGGATCCCTCTGTACAAGCTATCTGCAACTAATACAACTATCATGGCTTTCAATGCTGGGAGAAGCCACCCACTGGGCAAGATCCGTCTCAAGTGCCATATTAGTGATCTCCGAACGGAGGTTTCTTGCTATGTAATCGATTCCAACGTGTCCTACAACGTCTTGTTAGGACGTCCATGGATACACAAGAACATGATCGTTCCTTCTACCCTTCACTAGTGCTTCATGTACATCAACAGCGATGGCATCGTCAAGACGGAGTTTGCCATTGTCGATCCTTTCAAGGGTATTGAAGCCTACTATGGAGATTCGGTACTTTACCAATCTCAGCCTTCCAAGTATGACGGCAACGAAGCTGACGATGAAGTTAATGTGAGTTCATCCGCCAGTGATGGTCCCCTGATTATCCTAGTCAAAGGACGTACTACTCCAAAAGTACTCCAAAGCCTCTCACAATCTGGGTTAAAAAGAAGAATCCTGATAAGGTCATACCATTGACCATCACTCTCCACTAAACACCTCGGGTAGAACTTGCTGAAGTCCGTTCTCCCAATCCTGAAGAGTTATCCTATGTGGCAAACTTGGCCAAGTTTGTGGCTCCTGTTCCAGATAATGATTCCCTCAATAAGTATATCAATAATCAAAATAATATACCATCAGTGGATGATGTTGTCCCTGAAGAAGAACTTGCATATTTTCTAAGTAAAGGTTTATCTTTGAATTACTCTGATGTCTATCAATCTGTAAACCAGTACATAGATACGATATATGCCCTAGAGCACTGCATACGACCACATCTCTGCATACCGGTCACGACGCCTCGTCTGTGGGAAAAAGTCTGGCCGGAAGATATCCACAACTTCATCGTCCCAGCTAGAAAGAAGGGTGAAGAATTGATCATCTTCGATCAAATAATTGGCAAAAAAATTTCGTTCTGGACTCTACTTCTCCCAATCACAATACTGAAGCTGACTATGATTCTGGAAAAATACAACTTTATCGATATAGTTGGCAGGCCAAGAATATCATCCAGAACATGGGATATACAAAGCGACCAGGGGCTAAACTACGGTCAGGGACGACGGTTGCCAATACGTCACTTTGCTCCTTCCGACAAACTCGAGAACTATTATCAACAAAATAGTGTTTGTTTGGGTTACGTTACTCCTCCAACAACTCCTGAAGAATCAGACGTCGAAGCGGATCGTTGTTCTCATTCTTCTGATTCCTGCCTCTGGGATTCAGACTCCAGCATTGGAGACATATTCAAAGCAACTTTGTCCGTCAATATGGTGTCAGTTGACCAAATTGCAGATGATGTCCAATTGATCGAGCTTGAATAATGGGCTCAAAAGATGGATACTAGGTGGGAGTTACATTTCGAACAACGTGAACCACCTGCTGAAGACGAAGTCGTCCAAGTTAATTTAGGAGATGAATCATCTCTTAAACCAATCTTCATCAGCAAAAGTCTGTCTGGCGAAGAATGACAATCTCTCATACAGCTTATAAGAGAATATATTGACGTCTTTACATGGAGCTATGACGACATGCCAGGCTTGGACCCTACAGTTGCTATGTACCGCCTAAATATCTCGTCCAAAGATAAGCCAGTGAAGCAGCAGCAACGACGATTTCGACCAGATATCATGGAGGCCATCGAGAGTGAAGTCAAGAAGCTTATTTCAAGCGGGTTCGTTCATGAAGAACAACACCCTGACCGGGTCACTAACATTGTGCCAGTTATGAAAAAGAATGATAAAGTTCGAATTTGTATCGATTACCGCAATTTGAACTCTGTATGCCCGAAAGATGAGTTTTCTCTACCGATCACCGACGTAATCATCGACAATACTTGCAGCTTCGAGTGGATGTCCTTCATGGATGGGTTCTCAGGCTACAGCCAGATCAAGATGTTTCCCGACGATAAGAAACACACATCTTTTCGAACACCGTTGGGGGTATACTGCTATACGGTGATGCCCTCAGATTGAAAAATACAGGGGCGACATACCAGCGAGCTATGAACACATTTTTTTGCGATCATTTACACAAAACAGTGGAATGCTACGTAGATGATATCGCAGTTAAAAGTCATCTCAAGGGCAACCATCTCCAAGATTTGAGAACGGTGTTCGAACTAATGCGTGCACACCAACTCAAGATGAATCCAACCAAGTCTTTTCTGGGAGTCTCCAATGGCAAGTTTCTTGGTTTTGTTATCACTTCAAAGGGTATACATCTTGACTCGGAGAAAGTGAAAGCTATCCTCGATATGCATCCCCCAAGAAATCTCAAAGAGCTGTACGGACTTCAAGGAAGGCTAGCCTACATCAGACGTTTCATTTCAAATCTTTCTGGAAGGTGTCAACCGTTTACTCATCTCATGAAGAAAGGAGTATCTTTCGTCCGGCTAAACAATGTCAACGCGCATTTGACGACATCAAGAAGTATATCACAAGCCCTCCAGTATTGGTGGCTCCACTAATCGGAAAGCCCTTCTTGTTATATGTCCGTGTTATGGATCATTCCTTTGGTTCTCTATTAGCTCAGAAGAATGAAGACGGCCATGAACAGGCAATCTACTACCTTAGCCGCACGATGGTGGGTGCCGAGCACAAATACACACCTGTGGAAAAAGAATGTCTCGTACTGGTATTTGCTATCCAGAAGACACGCCACTATGTGTCTGGACAGACAATCCACATCATATATAAAGTCAATCCTCTCAGAATACTCATAAATAAACCGGGTTCTCTTAATTCCCATTTAGCTACATGGACAATGTTGTTGACTCCATACGATACGTTGTTCGTCCCTCAGAAGGCAGTAAAAGGTCAAGCGTTAGCTGATTTCCTAGCAGCTCATCCGGTGCCAGAATCTTCCAAACTCTACGATGAAATTCCAGATAAAGTAGTGGAGTCTAACACTGCAACTGAGGAAATCCCTATTTGGCGAATGTTCTTTGATGGTGCATCAAGAACATGACCTAAAGGAAATATCGTGGACGGAGTAGGCATCGTGCTTGTGTCACCCGACCATCTGGTTATACACCGTACATATTCTCTCGTGGAACCCTGTACTAACAACGTGGCCGAATATAATGCCCTACTGACCGGCCTTCAACTGGCAAAACAACTGGGAGTTGACTATCTAGAAACTTACGGCGATTCTAAGCTAATAGTTAGTCAGATCCGAGGGGATTATGAAGTTCGTCACGAAGACCTCATCCCATATCACAAAGCGACAATCGAATTGGCTTCTACTTTCACTGGATTCTTTATCGAGTATGTGTCTCAACTACAGAATATAGAAGTAGATGCTTTGGCCGGTCTTGCTGCTTCTTTGACCGTCCCTACAAATACTCAGCATTCGATCATAGTGTCTGGTCGAGAGCTATTCTGTGTGAAAGATGCCTTGCATATTCATCATAGTTATGTAACAAAAATAAACGTCAATGTTAAAGACTGGAGATTTCCTTTCATAGACTACGCCATCTACGGAATCCTTCCTGAGGACCCAAAGGAAGTAGTGTCTGTCCAAAGGTGATCCCTTAGATTTTACTATGATACAGCTACCAAAATGTTGTACCGACGCTCATACGACGGGCTACTGTTGCGATGTTTATCGGACACAGAAGCCAAACATGCACTCCGTGAGGCTCACGACGGAGTTTGTGGTGCACATCAACCAGGCCCTAAATTACAAGATCGTTTCAGACGAATGGGTTATTATTGGCCCACGATGATAGCAGATGTTATTGAATATGTAAAGAAGTGTAGGGCTTGTCAGTTCTACGCCGACTTCATTCATCAACCTTCGGAGTTTCTACACCCGACAGTGGCATCTTGGCCTTTTGAAGCCTGGGATATGGACGACATAGGCCCAATCAGCCCGCCATCCTCCAGAGGATATCGGTTCATCCTAGCTATAATCGATTACTTCTCCAAATAGGCGAAAGCTATACCGCTCACCGAAGTAAAGACGTCGAACGTGATCAATTTTATCAAATATCACGTTATCTATCGCTTCGGCCAACCTCGCAGGATCACCCATTATAATAGTCCATAATTCGCGAGCCATGCATTCCATCGGTTCTACGATAAGAATCGAATCCAGAATATAGCCCCTACTGCTTACAATCCAGCGACTAATGGGTTAGCAGAAGCCTTCAATAAGACCATCATTAAACTTCTTAAGAAGTTCGTGTCTTCAAACAAGCGCAATTGGAATAAGAAGCTCGACGAATGTCTCTAGGCCTATCGTACAATGGTCCGGACTCCAACAGGCAGTACGCCATTCTCTCTAGTTTATGAGAGCGAAGAGTTCTTCCTCTAGAAATCTAGATTTCCTCTCTTCTAGTAGCCTTAGCCAGTGAGTTGACTGCCAAAGAAAGTTATCGTCTGTGACTACAAGAGCTCGAAGCGCTAGATGAAAATTGCTTATTAGCTCAACAACATATTGAGGTATACCAAGCACGCCTTTCCAGAGCCTTTGATAAAAAAGTGAAGGAAAGAATCTTCCAAGTTGGTGATCTAGTCTTAGCAGTGAGAAGACTAATGGTCATGACGCACAAGACAAAAGGAAAATTCTAGCCTAAATGAGAAGGTACTTTCGTTATAGAATCAGTGTATTCTAACGGTACGTATCGACTAACCAAACTTGATAGTGACTTGCTCATGATGCCGATCAACGGCAAGTTTCTGAAGAAATATTATGTGTAACCTTCATGAACAGCATTCACATATACCCTGTTTTAGTCATGTAAATGTACAGTACAATATTTATGTGATTCAAAAAAATTATTTAACTATTATCCGTATTTCAAGAGTCTTGAATATGCCATGGATAATAGGTCCTCTAAAAAGATTCCCTAGTGGAATTATTTCCGTTTTGGACTCTGCCAAAACTTGGTCTGACGAAAACAAGTCACGTCCATATTACCTCTAAACTATTTTTCGATAATTATTTCCCCAGTGGGATGATTAATAAACGTTTTGCCACGTCCATATAACCTCTGAGCAAAGCATTCATCAAGGATAATCACGTCCATATTACCTCTGAATTATCCACTCCTACCCAATGTTATATATCCTTCCACGTTTATATTACCTCTGGTCAGATATAGAACATCCTCTGCTATTACGTCCATATTACCTCTGAACTATTTTTCGATAATTATTTCCCCAGTGGGATGATTAAGAAATGTTTTGCCACGTCCATATAACCTCTGAGCAAAGCATTCATCAAGGATAATCATGTCCATATTACCTCTGAATTATCCACTCCTACCTAATGTTATATATCCTTCCACGTCCATTTACCTCTGGTCAGATATAATAACATCATCTGCTATTACGTCCATATTACCTCTATTAGCAGCTTCTTTCAACTTATTATCTATATTCAAGAACCTTGAATATAAAACGGATAATAAGTCCACATCAAATTCTCCAGCAAAATATCTACCAGAAATATCCTTACTACGTCCACATCACCTCTAGTTCTGATATTTCACAAGCTTCATTCATGAGTTTTGAAAGCCAAAAGATTCTTTATTAAAAACGTCTATCAGAAGATGGAGAAAAGAAAAAGATACAAGAGTCTTGACGGCTAAAAGAAATAGTTACAAATAAAAGACTTAAGGGATACATAATCGATTGATGTTATCCCTCAGAGCCTTGATTTCAGCTTAAGATTTGATGGTGGTACGACGAAGTGCTTCTTCCTGCCGAGCAGCTTCATCCTTGAAAGGAATCAGTTTCATATGCTCCTCTTCCAACTTCACCAGCTGAGCCTTCAATTGGTCTAAAGTTATGGCAGTTGCAACAGCCTGAACCACGTAGTCTTCCTGCTCAGATGCAACTGTTGGCAAGTCAGCCTCGAGCTGAGCAATCTTTTTGCGAAGCTGTGCAATATGGTTGTACTTTTCAGCGATCTGGATGGCCAGCTTATTATTTGAGGCAATACGAGCCCTACCGACAGCATCAAATTGTTCATACTGATCAGCCAGCTCGCTGATCTCTTTAGCCAGAGCCTCCTTCTTCGCCTGAAAAGTAGCTCCCTCCTCCTCAATAGCCACAATCAGAGCCGCGTCCTCCTCAAGAAATGATGATGTTGGACTTTGCTGACTGACCTCTCGGAGTGTGGCCACTTAATTTTTTAGGTCAGCCATGACCTTCCTTAAATCATTAGCTCGCTCTTCATAGCCAGCAATGCTTTCAAGAGCTATCACCTGGCATTCAGCGATAGCCTTCACAGGCCCGAAGGTGGCATTTCGGGTCAAAACTCCAGGAAGCTTTACTTTCAAAACGGAGTAGAAAGCTCTTATGAGTTCCTGAGCCATCTCATCATCTTCAGAAGAGGTCGTTGGAGATGAAGCTGGATGAGGATCTTCCATCCCAGGAAGACCTACTTGGGAGGAAGCTGAACCTGACAAATAAAGCAATACACATATCAGTAACAGAAAAACTTACTTAAAGAAGGAGTTGTAAGCTCATACCTCCTGTCGGCTTAGCATCAACTAGAATCGGAGAAATGAGAGCAGACCCAGGTCGCTCACTGTCAACATCTGCCAAAGCAGTATCAGGTTGCTCGTCTTTCACGGTCCCAGCTAGACCTAAAACAGATTTGATAATGGCCACCTCAACAGGCCGATCAAGAACTTCTTCAGTAACCGATGCCGGTTTACTAGGAGAACCAAGAGCAGCTTCATGTCTCACCCCGGTATCTGGAGCAACCTCATGCTTTGTTTCCTTTCCTTGTCTACAAGGGAATATACGACGGAAGTCAACCTCACAAGTTGTACGCAAAATTAACATCGAAAAATCTCTTCTGAAGAAAAGTACAATAATGACATACCCAGAGGAAGGTGAGCTGATTGGACTTGATTTCATCCAAGTCTTTTATCATAGCTCCTATTGCAGACAAATCCCCCAAACAAATGTCATAGGAGGGACTGGCTTTCTGATTGCCGTCATGGTCTAGGCCTTCGCCTTGATCATCCCTTTGCGCAAGCCTTACAACTGAAGAAGACTCGCCCTCATCCGTCGGTTGAGGACGAGCAGGGGACACTATTGTTATGTCCACCACTTCAGACGAAGAAGCACTTGCTACAGTCGTGACTTCAACGTCCTGCGCAAAGGACAAACGCAATGGTGAGAAAGCTTCTAACGGTTTGACCAAAACGGCTATGGAGTCTAGGAAGGGATCTACCTCCCGAATGGTAACGTCCCGCGACGCCGTCTGCCGAGAAGATCTTCTGGGAGGAGGCGAGCTGGCGCTCACGTCCCTGACCTTCTTTCTCCCTCGGGAGACAACAACCTTCTTCCTTTTGGACTGTGGAACCAGTTCGGTGGAAGCTTTCCTCTTATGAGGAATGTCAGGAAGAGGTTATTCAGTATCCTCTCTCCGAGACGCTGCAACAACAGTCTCCTCAAGAACAACTCTCTGTTGTGGTGCTGCAGCCAGCTCAGTTGAGGGTGTGACGCCTTCCTTTCTGTGACCCCCCATTGTGCGCACTCGTCCTATATTAGCAAGAATGGGGGCAAGCCTAGTCCCCGATATTAAACTCTGCTCACGATCATACCGAGAATGAAGGGTATTGACCTGAATATAGAACTTGGCAGCAGCAAAGAGCATGTGGGTTTCAGGATTATCTTCTGCAGAATAAAAACTGCCCCCGTACATCCAGCATTATAGTAGCCCCATACACGTGCCCCGTCGATCAAGCTTCATATTGACTGTAGATGAGGGCTGGGATTGCCTAAGAGAAACTGGCTGTATCTGAACTGCCATGCAAAGAGAATCGGCAGATAGGGTTACAGGAAAGTGTGGTTCCTATTCCTGAGCACCAGATGGGTAAGCCTGATGGACTGGAGCCAACAAAATGCCCCAATAGGAAGGCTAGTAGTGAGTGCTCCCACATCTACTAGGGTGTCTCCTGTACGGCCACTGCCAGACGGAGGCGACACTCTGAAGAATTCATAATTCTACAGGAAACTCAAAGCCTTCCTGTAAACAGGTACCCCTGTAACGGTCCAATCCGTATTTTTGAATCTCCGAAGAAAGGCATCTCCCACCAAAGAGTCTACCATCAGCCCGGCATTTATTAATCTGGGACAATGCAGCACCAACCATCCGATCAGATAATGAAAGGGAAACTCAGTCCTAACAAAATCCTTTCTTCTATCGGACGTCACCGCGTTCACAACGAAGTATCGCAAGCCCCGTTGGATGGGGCAGACCATCGCAGGAAGCAGGGCAAGCTGGCATCCAAAGGTCGGCTTTACAGCCAGAAGTATCATACCCTGGCTTATTCTTTCAATAGACCCTGAACCACCGTGGACTACACAATCACGAAGCCATGTCATCAGGAAAGCGGCTAGCACCGCCTTTTCTGACAGCTTGAACTCGGCCTGCCTGAAGAAATGATAAACTGGGAAGTTTTCCTCGGGATCATCACTATCTTCGGCGTCTACAGCCCCATAATCTGCCATCAATTGCTCTATCTCAGATTTCGTCGAGGGCTTGCGGGTCGAGAAAGAGACTGGTCCGTCTCCTTCTTCTCTGATGAAGATGTAGTTGGTCCAGGCCCTCGTATGGGGAAGGGACCCCTCAGTCTTACCCTTCTTTGTGACCTGGTGATAGATAAAGAGGTGACAGAGTAACTCTTTGTACACCTCCATCATCTCGGAGTTCTCCCTCTCCAAATCCAAGAGCTCCTCATCACAGGGGATGTATTCTTCGTATGGCTCAGTCCCCCAGAGAAGTTTTGATATCGCCTGTATCTCGTGAAGAGCCAGACCCATCTCTCCACCCGGAGTGAAGAAGGTACACGTGTGATAGTTGTACAACTCCACCAATGATATAAACATAGGCTAGTTAACCTTAATGCCATATTGGGTGGCTCTAACGGCATAAAAAAGACCGACAGCTTTTAGGGTAGCCTCGTAAGTCGAGAGCACCCATCCAGTAAGGTCGCTCTAGAATGGGACAGAGTATCTCCAACCTTCCAACCGCAGCTTCCCTCTCGGATACAACTCCTTCTTTGATAGCATCAAGTTGGAGAGAGTCTCAATAGCGTAAGGGTGAAGATCAGTCGGGATATCGTTTATTATGGCCCCAGGATGCAGCCCCCTCGTGGAGTAGGACGTGAAGCCCTTGACATACTTGAAAGTGTCCTTCTTCCGGTCACTAGAGTTGAATTGGATCCTGCCAGAAATGACCCCATGCAGTTCAGGGGTCAGATCCCATTTTATCTGCCTCCGTACTACCAGATCAGTAAACGCTGATAGAGGGTATTGGCGCTTCATCGATGGCAACCATATCCTTTGGTTATTTAACTTAACTACCAGATCTTGGGTCTTCTAGACATATCATTTCGTCGTCCTCAAATCCCATGCTATCACCAAACAGAAAGTACGGTCTTTTATAGCTCCGTGCCCCTCCGAGTGTGAACTTCTCATCATTTATCATCTGCTTCTAGAACATTTTGTCCTGCTCAAGTATAGCAATCACCCGCACCGAAGGCTGGTCATGGCTATCTTTACCTGAGCTTTTGTGACCATTGCGGTGACAAGGCTTGAATCCAGAGCATGGTGGACAGAGCCAAGAGGAATCCCACAAAGAGCCGGAACAACCATGTCAACTGCGAAGACATAAGGAAAAGTCAGACATAGAATCTACAGGAAAAAAAAGAGCTAAGTACTGAGAAATTCTATGCACCCAGATGTTATGCACCCAAAGGGCCTGTGGGCGCATAACCAAAAATTCTGTGTGGGCGCATAAACACATATTTTGTGTGGGCGCATAAGCACATATTCTATGTGGGCGCATGACACAACCAGGTGCCTAGGCGCATAACACAACAGAGTGCATGGGCGCATGCATCTGTGAGCACATAAGTCCGCTCACAAAAGAAATGTTTTGCTTTGGGCGCATATCGATGGTTATGCGCCCAAGCAGAGAAAAGTTCGAGCGTCACAAATTAACGCTCAAGACTTCGATTTTGAGACATCGCCTCACCCAGGATGGGTTCCTGAACCAGATGCGACGCTGCCAAAGGAGGAGAACTAGCTGCTGCATTCTTCTTGCCTTTCGCAAAATTCTTGGGAGTCGAAGCAGCCTTGGGAGACATGATTGCTCGAAAGAGAGTAAAGGAAAAACTATTTGAAGATTCTGAGGAAAAATAAAAGAGAATGAGCTTTCTCTCTCTTCAAGGCCTATTTATAGGCATGAACGGAGAGCTACGCGCCCACATGGCCTATGCGCCCACATGGTCTATGTGTCCACACGTTCTATACGCCTGCATAGAGACAGTCTTTTGCAGATTATGTGCCTGCTATCTGCTGATGCAAACTGCGCATAGAGAACGGACCTTTTCAAATTTTTGTTCCAAAACGAGCCTACCGCTTCAGATTTCCAAGAAAGATCTCAACAGCCATATTTTGACAGCCTGGCAGACACCTATGCACCCAAAAGGGGTCATTTCTATCATGCGCCCATGAAGCTGGTGGAGACAGTTTTGGCCATGCTTCTTTCAAACTATTCTGACACTCGTTCGAGTCTCAAAAACTTTGAAAGGGATCTTGTAGAAGCATGAAAAATACAAGACTATGTATCCCACATGAAGAAGACAAAATAAGCTATGCGCCCATATGGTCAAAGAGGGGGCTATGCGCCCACATGGTCAAAGAGGGGGCTATGCGCCCACAGGATCAATGAGAAACTATGCGCCCACATGATCAAAGAGGGTCTATGTGCCCATATTATTTTCTTGCAGATTAAACATGCACCCAGGAGTGGGCGCATAAACTCACCCCCGCTCTATGCGCCCAAGACAGCAGATCCCTACGACTCAGTCAAACTCCACGATCAATCGTGCACCGAAGCATGCGGCCATGTCAATCTCCACGAGCAATCGTACACCGAAGCATACAGCCACGTCAACCCTACGATCTACCCACGATCATCCAGTATCCATACGCCTACACCCTATGCCCCCAAAGGAGTGTTATGTGCCTACAGTAAAATCAGTATATTTTCCACATGTGGGCGCATAATAGTCATTTTCAGTACCAAAACGACTATAAATAGAGGGCGTCCCCCTCTATAAAGACGAACAGAACGAAGTGCATTTCAGGAGCCAAATTGTTGCCCTTCTTCCCAGTGAGCCAAAATTTAGCAATTTTTTAGATTTTCTTCCACTTTTGTAATCGGAGTGTCAATGGAGTAAAGGAGCAACTGCCACTCGATCTCCATCATCCCATTCCCAAGAATTATTTTTTATACTCAGGGATCCTCAGCGCAGGATCTCTCAGGCGTACTCGATTTGTGGTGCCTTACGCCAATAAGAAAAGACAACATTTTTTCTTATTCTTTTGTGTCCACAGAGATTCGAAGCTTTCTTGGTTTGGCGGGATACTACAGACGGTTCGTTAAGGACTTCGCGAATATTGTATCGCCCTTGACTCATCTCACTCAAAAGGGAGTCGCATATGAGTGGTCAGACGACTATGAAGCTTCCTTCCAAGAACTGAAGCAGCGGCTCGTTTAGGCCCCTATACTCGCACTTCAAGATGGGGCAGAAGATTTTCAAATCTTCAGCGATTCTTCAAGCCAGGGATTGGGATGTGTACTCATGCAGCGAAATAAGGTGATATCTTTTGCCTCAAGACAATTGAAGCCGTACGAGAAAAACTATCCTACGCATGACTTGAAGTTAGCAAAAATTGTGTTCGAATTAAAATTCTAGCGACACTACCTCTATGGCATGGTGTGAAACATCTTCACCGATCACAAAAGCATCAAGTATCTTTTCACTCATAAGGAGCTGAACTTACGGCAAAGGCGTTGGCTAGAACTAATCAAGCACTATGACTTGACGATTGACTATACACCTGACAAAGAAAAAGTTATGGCAGACGCACTGAGCCAAAAATATATTGCCTTGTTATCCATCAATAGTAGGCTACTACGGGACCTAGAAGAGATGGGCATCGACCTCCGGGTTCGATCAGGGGAGTGTAGTTGGCGCGACTACAACTAGAGCTGAGCTTGTGGTAAAAGATCAAGATCGCTCAGACGGACGATCCGTACATGAAGAAGATGCAAGAGCTAATTTCAACGGGTAGGGCGACCGACTTTCCATAAGATGAGATCGGCGTGCTATGATTGAAAGTTAGGCTACGTGTTCCGGATGACTCAAAACTGTAAAAAGGATATTGTTGTAGGTGCACCGAGATATACAAGGACCTCCGCACAACATTCTGGTGGCACGGGATGAAAAAAGATGTGGCACTCTTCATGTCGTAATGCATGGCATATCAGCAAGTAAAAGCTGAGCACCAGAGACCGGACGGGAAGATACGGGACCTTGCTATTCCAGAGTGGAACTAGGAGCACATCTGCATGGACATTATTGTTGGGTTGTCGAAGACGCCATGGGGGAACGACATCGTCTAGGTCATCGTCGACCGACTAAACAAATCAGCACATTTCATTGCCATCAAAGTTACATGGAGCATCGATCGCCTGGCCCAGATTTATCTTAATAAAATTATACAACTGTACGGAGTTCTAGTATCCATCGTCTCAGATCGGAATGGGCGATTTCTATCGCACTTCTGGAGTAGCCTTCAATCTGCTATGAGGACTAAGTTAAACTTTAGCAGGTCTTACCATCCTTAAATCGACGGCCAAACAGAGCGGGTGAATCAAATTTTGGTAGACATGCTACGGCTCTACACAATTGACTTGAAGTCAAGTTGGGACGTTCATCTACCGCTTGTGGAGTTTGTGTACAATAATAGCTACCAGTCAAGCATCCAGATGGCACCGTACAAAGCCTTGTACAGATGTAAGTGCAGATCATCCATTTGTTGGGATGAAGTAGGGGAGCGATAGATTATTAGCCAGGAACTGGTGGAACAGATCATGCAAAAGGTCAGGCTCATTCGAAAAAGACTAAAGATTGCACAGATTCGATAGAAAGGCTATGCCGATGCCCATCGACGGTCCCTTGAGTTCCTGGAAGGCGATCATGTGTTTCTGAAGGTAATGCACATGCGAGGAGCCTAAAGTTTTGGAGCTAAAGGCAAGTTGAGTCCAAGATTTGTGGGTTACTTTGAGATACTTAAGCGAGTCACCCTAGTAGCTTATTAGATTGCATTTTTGCCAGCACTGTCGGATGTACACGATGTCTTCTATGTCTCTCAGTTGCGAAAGTATGTGCACTATTCGAGCCATATAAAATAATAAAAATGGTTATGTTGCTCACAAACTAAAGGTCATGCTTGAATAACTAGTCTAAACTAGCACGGTCATGGACAACTTGTGCACAAGAAACGGCTTCCTCGAACGATACCCCAGAAAACGGGATCGATTCGGCCTAGGAGGAAGCAAAAAATAGTTGTGCTAGATAGAAGTAAAAACATGGTTATTCGACGAACTTTCAGCGGAGATCACTACGCGCGCTGAAAGGGGCACTGTCTAAACCCAGCTATAGTCCAAGATGGCTTGTGATGCCAGTGACCTTCACATATACAAATCGTACACACTATGCTAGCAAATGATAACAATTGACAGGAAAAAACATAGTAAGCCTCACATTGCACGACACACTATGACGTGGTTAAGTCCCAGTGTAACTTATGCCTATCAAATGCTTGCATAAAAATTACTATGATGGCTAGAATATCACTGAAAGTATATAGCACGTTTCACATATTTTTTTGAACCAAATGAGAGAGTAGAATTTAATTAGTCATGCACCAGTACACGTGAACGTACTGATCCTCGCTCTCGACAGGTATTTCGAACTAAGAAGGAAGTGCCTCTTAGCTGAAGATGACACTAATATGTTCTGAAGCCTCATCCGTACGCCGAAGGCCTGTTTCAATCCTTTTTAAGACTCTACATTTCAGTCCAAATTAAGAAAGATGGCTCGACTCCCCACTATAGCAGGTGTTCGAAGTGTTTTGGTTATGTAAAAGAGGATGTAATGTATGGAACGAATATCTCATCAGTGTTCATTTTGTAATCGGGTCAAGTTGTAAGCCCGCGCGACAATCACTGTAATGGAGTCTTGTAAATGATGTCTATTATCAATGAAATGAAAGTTCTTTCTGTTTCAAATATGTTGTTCAATTTCTCTGTGTACTCTATTAGTTGTTGAGTTTCGGATAACCTTATGATTATGCCATATGCGAGCGCAACTTAGGTTCGCACGACATCACACCTGGGGGACGACTATGGATTCTTCGAAATTGGGGCATGATATGTATAGTCGATTCCATACTTCTGAGTATATCCCTTTGCTAGCAACTTCACCTTGAGATTTTAGGGCTATTTTAGCTTTGTATTTAACAATAAGATTCACTTCCAAAATAAGAAAAATAACAGCTCAATATTGCGTCACTAAATCTAAAAAAATATTGTTAAATATGTTAAGTGATGTAATCAACAACGAAATTAAACAATTGCATATATGGCAGTTTGTGAATGAAAAACATTGCCAAATGTCGCTGTAGAGACTCCAAGGTGGACGTTGCTAAACGTCGTCAAATTAGCGACGACAAGTAGCTCATATGCGTCGCTAACTCAGCGACGACTTACAACTCATATTGTTTCGCCAAATCAGTAAGCGAGTACTGTCACACATTAACTCATCATAATGACATGGAAAAGTTTGCCATGTCAGCAAAATTAGCCACATTTAGCAACGTTTACGACGGTGTTTTCTAGTTAAAGATGCCATATGATATCGCTAAAGGTTCCTAATAGTCCAATTAGCAAAGTATTTAGTGGCAGATAGAGATGTTCTAATACATTTAGTGACGTCCTGATACCCTTTAATGATACACATTTGCATTGTTAAACATTACTAATTTTTTGCTAAATACAAAAAAATGAAAGAAAAAAAATTGGTAGCAGATTCAGTATTGCAGAATATAACCTATAATACATAATCTCTATACTGAATCACCAAACAGAATATAATCACATATACGAACTTAATAATAAACAATGAATCAACAAACTGTATTAGAAAATATGATACAACCACGAATTAGAAATAAAGTCTGATATAACAATATATAATAAAATACATGAAAGAAAAGACCATACATTGGACTTCCTACAGGAACTACACATTTTATAGGAATTTTTTAGAACTAATTAGGGATTTAGTCCCACATTGGAAAATGTAGTATGAAGAGGAGCTAGACTCCCTATAAGTAGTGGAGTAGCCAATCAATAAAATATACAACAATTATTCTCTACATGGTATCAGAGCCATAACCACCAAAAAACATTTCCACCCCTTGCCCAACCCGCCAAACCCCCATGCCGCCGACGCCCCCCCTCCATGTCCCCTCCGACGCCCCCTACTGTCGCTCCCCTCTGCTGCCCCGACGCCCCCCCCCCCGATGACCCCTACTTGCTGTCGACAACCCCCCTCCCTGCCCCCTCCCCCCCCCGACGCCCTCCTGCTACCCCAACGACCCCCCTGCTGCCCCCGACGCCCCCTTCCCCCCGTCCCCCCCCCCCGATGCCCCCCCACACCCTCTTCCGACCCAACTGCTGTCGCCCCCCTCCTTTTCGAAAAAAACCCTAATTTGCGTGAGAGATTATGTGGGCGGTTATTCAAAGACGGATGGACGTCAAATGCTTTATTTGTACCATCTGTTCTAAGATTATGCCCTCCAAAATTACAAAATGCTTTTTTGTTTTTCCGTTCTCGATCTGTAAATTAGGATCTACATGCGCACGCCGGTGTTGGCTACGTTAACCGCACATTTGTAAGGTCTCCGTTGAAGACTTTACATAAAGACGACGACGACGAAGCCGACGAAGACGACGACGACGACGAAGCCGACGAAGACGACGACGACGACGAAGCCGACGAAGACGACGATAACGACGAAGCCGACGAAGATGACGACGACGACGAATCACAGTTAAAGATGCCATGGATTCGATCAGTGGTAAACTGACTGCATAAGAGATGAAGGCCTTGGTTGATAATATTTTATCAAAGAGATTAACCGAGGCAACCCTACGTGTGATCCATACTGATGTGGATCCGTCACCCTACAAAATAGGGAAGCTAGACAAGCTGGAGATGAAGTTGGAGGAAACGTCTAACTACTTGAAATGGTCACGGCAGGCAATACGGACGCTGAAGGGACGAGGCTTAGTTGGCTACGTCAATGGCCAAACCAAGGCGCCAGATGATCCCTCCTCAAAGGAGTTTACTATTTGGGAAATTGACAATAATGTTGTGGCTGGATGGTTGACAGCCTCCTTGATCGACCAGATGTCGGGTAATGTCGAGGCGATGGAGGCTGCTGCTGATATATGGCAGACTTTGAAGGATATATACTCAGGCTCAGGCAATCCTATACGAGTCTTCCAACTGCAGGATGAACTTGATAGGGTGGCCCAGGACGACTGTACCATCTTCGAGTATACAGCACTATTAAAGAAGTACTGGTCTGATCTGGATCACTAAGATCCTCTTGGGATGGAAGATGTACAAGCCGAACCAGCATTTACGAAATATTTCCAAAAGTTCTTGGATTATATTTTGCGACAACGGATGATGAAGTTTTTGAAGGGTCTTAACCCTGTGTTTGAGCATAGAAGGAATGTCCACCTCGCACAGCCCATGCTTCCAACCTTAGAAGAAGCCATAGCTGCCATGGCACAAGAAGAGGCTCGATTGAAGTTGTGCCCAACAAGGGATATTTCTAGGGGGAGCAAGCCGCTGTTGACAAGTCTGCCCTTGCCACCTTCAATCAGCCTCCCTCTATGGCCGGTGTTTGCCACAACTGTGGTGACTCGGGGCATTACATCAGATTTTGTCCAAAACCCTTACAAAGTCCGTCGAGTGATCGTGTATGGGGCCGCGGAGGACGTCGAGATGGTAGAGGCGGTTATGCTGGTAGAAGGAGAAATTATTCTGGAGGACACAAAGCTAATCTGGTGGAGGACGGGGGAGAAAATCACCTGGCTGAGTTAACCCCTCTTGAGAAGGAGTTCCTCGCGAAGTTACGCAGCACGAAGCTGGATTCGTACGGCAGTCATGGGACGTCATCTACCTCGAGGGATCATATCACTTGCTTTGCCCAAACCAGCACAGGTATTCCTGTGCGTGCTCTTGCAGCAGCTGTCCACCAACCAGGTTGGATTATGGACTCTGGGGCATCTCGCCATGTCACGGGTTCCTGCGGTGGGTTCCAGGACTATACTCACCTACTGACGTCGGAGAGCATTCAGACTGCTGATGGTAACTCCAGCCCTGTCATGGGTAAAGGCACTGTCTCATGCACCCCTTCTCTAACTCTCACCAATGTCTTACATGCTCCGTCTTTTTCTGTCAATCCTCTTTCTATTAGTGCCATTATTCTTCATCTTAACTGTACTGTTTCCTTTGACATACCTACGGTACCTTTTTAGGAGAAGGGGACAGGATGACAACTAGGGACTGGCACATGGCATAAGGGGCTGTGGTACTTGGAAAGGACTGGACTGGACAAAGTATTGGCATCTCTGGTAGCAGACACACCACCGGAAGATTCACGGCGCAATGTAGAAGATGAATTGCTACTCCACCACCAGCGTGTCAGTCATTCTTCTTTTAAAATTATTAGTCGCATGTATCCGTCCTTATACCAAAGGGCTAATAAAGAGAAGTTATTTCGTAATGCATGTGAGTTGGGTAAACATACCAGAAGCACGTATGTGAGTTCAGGAAGTAGAAGTTCAACTGCATTTGATATGATACATTCAGACGTATGGGGCCCTTGTCCTACAACCGGTATTAACGGTTTTCGATGGTTCGTCACTTTTATTGATTGTTATACTCGCGTGACATGGGTCTATTTATGAAGAATAAAAATGATGTCTTTGAGGCGTTTCGAGACTTTCATCGCCAGGTAGAAACACAATATGGCACTTATATTAAGTGCTTACGGTCTGACAATGGGACGGAGTATACAAATAAGCAGGTTCCTGAGTATTTATCTACTCATGGAATACTATACCAAACTTCATGTGCCTATACACCGGCACAAAATGGTGTTGCTGAACGGAAGAACAGACACCTGCTGGAGGTCGCACGGACGATAATGCTGGCTATGACTGTTCCGAAACACTTATAGGGACAGGTAGTGTTAACGGCCTCTTATCTCATCAACAGAATGTCATCTCAGGTATTGGACTGGAAGACACCGTTGGAGATACTTACTGGTGCAACTACGTATACTGTTCCACCGAAAGTATTTGGATGTGTATGTTTTGTCCAAGATAATAGGCCAGGAGTTGACAAACTAGATCCTAGAGCGGTTAAATGTGTCTTTGTCGGGTACACGACAACTCAGAAGGGATACGCATGTTGGAGCCCAGTTGAGCGGAAGATGTTTGTAAGCATGGATGTTACATTCAGAGAAATGGAACCATATTATGGTTCGGATGACGGTTCAGCATTTGGTGACACACCTAACACAGAGGATGTTAGATATGAGGGGGAGAAAATAAGCCCATCTGTGGTGGTCGGATCGGTCCCATGCCCGGTTGTGGAAAACTGGACGACAGGGGAAGAAAGCCGTGACTCCAATACAGAAGATGAAGAAGATACATATGTTAAACAAGGGGAGCAACAGACAAGGGCAAAGGAGCTCCAAGTCTACAGAAGGAGACAGCAGAAGTCCAGTACTGTGCCTGTACCGTGCCCTGTGCCTACTGTACCAAGTCCCTCGTCTACTCCTGCTCCAACTCTTGAAGATGTTGCCCCCGTACTGAATCAATTTGATTCTGATATGGATCTCTCGACTCTGATGGTATGATCTCTCCACCTCATATTGCTCCCTTAAGGGAATCTTCTCGTATCAATGCGGGTAAGGCTCCTAGTCGTTTTGATGATTATGAATATAATATTGCCAACTACCTGTCTTATTCTAACATTTCTTCGAATTATCGAGCTTTCATTGCATCATTAGACTCTACTTCGTTGCCCAAAAGTTGGCAGGAAGCAAAGAAAGATCCAAGGTAGAAAGCTGCAATGATGGAAGAACTTGGAGCACTGGAGAAAAATAAGACGTGGGAGCTGGTTCCATTACCAAAGGGAATAAAACTGTGGAATACAAATGGGTGTACACAGTAAAGAAGACGTCAGAAGGAAAAGTGGAACGATACAAGGCAAGGTTGGTTGCAAAAGGATACACACAATCATATGGCATCGACTATGATGGGATGTTTACTCTAGTAGCGAAAATGAGCACCGTAAGAACTCTGGTCTCTATTGCAGCAAACTATGGGTGAAAGCTATACTAGTTAAATATGAAGAATATCTCTCCATAGGGACCTACATGAAGAAGTGTACATAAAACTCCCGCCAGGGTGCTACGCTACAGAATCAGACGGAGGGACATCACATGGAAAAGTGTGCAAACTAAAGAAGTCGCTATATGGACTCAAGCAATCTTCTCGAGCCTGGTTTGACAGATTCAGAAAGGCTGTTATAGGCATAGGATACCATCAAGCAAATACAGATCATACGGTCTTTTTTCAGCATGCAAGAGGCCACATCACTATACTTGCTGTATACGTGGATGATATAGTAATTACAGGTAATGATGAAGTCGAGATCGCTAAGCTGAAGTCAAAACTCGCGAAGGAGGTTGAGATAAAGGATTTAGGAGCGATGAGGTACTTTCTAGGTATCGAGGTATGTGAAGGCGAACAAGGAATTGTTCTCTCACAGAGAAAATACGTACTAGATCTGTTAAGGAGACAGGGATGCTGGGATGCAAAGCTGCAGTCACTCCAATTGACCAGAAGTGCAAGTTGGAAGCAAAAGCAGGAGAGCTAGTTGATCGTGAAAGATATCAACGACTTGCAGGGAGATTGATTTATCTGGGGCACACTCGCCCTGATATCTCATTTGCGCTGAGTATAGTAAGTCGCTACATGTATGATCCAAGAACGGGTCATATGGATGCAGTGTTTCAGATCTTGAGATATCTGAAAGGGACGCCAGGGAAAGGACTATGGTTCAAGAAGAATGGATGTATAGAAGTTGAGGGATACTGCGATGCAGACTGGGCGAGCTGCATAGACGATAGAAGGTCTACCACGAAATATTGTGTCTTTGTAGGAGGAAACTTGGTCTCATGGAGAAGCAAGAAACAGTCAGTGGTAGCACGGTCTAAAGCTGAAGCAGAATACAGAGCTATGGCTTTAGGAGTATCGGAGTTGCTATGGGTGAAAGCGTTGCTGACAGAATTGAAGCTGGACAAGGAAGCACCGTTATGTCTTCTGAGCGATAGTCAAGCTGAAATAAGTATAGCTAACAATCTAATTCAGTACGACAGACCGAAGAACATCGAGATCGATCGATTCTTCATCAAAGAGAAGCTGGAACAAGGAATACTGAAGATTGATCATGTTCGCTCAGAAGAACAAGTGGCAGACTGTCTGACTAAGGGTCTTAGTTCATTAAGTCTGTTGAAGCTATGTAACAAGATGGGAATGATTAAAATCTATCGCCCATCTTGAGGGGGGTATTGAGAACTAATAAGGGATTTAGTCCCACATTAGAAAATGTAGTATGAAGAGGAGCTAGACTCCCTATAAGTAATGGAGTAGCCAATCAATAAAATATACAACAATTATTCTCTACATGAATTAGACTTCACACAAGAGCAGAGACCCATACTAGAATCATAATGCTCAACACTGGAATTATGCTTCACTCGGGAGTTACATTTCAAGCGGGAGCAACATGGTTTAACGCCAAATTGATGGTTCTTGCATGGAGCAGTTGTCGTGGGAACAGTTCTCTCGCTAGCACGAGAGTAATATGTCCAAGATTATACATCAAATGTCGGTATTGAATTAACAGCGTGGAAACTCCTGTCGTGGGAAGACTATACTTTGACGGGGCTGGAGAGCTAACTCTCGTGTGGACAGCAAACTTGCTTCCTACTGGAGATTGCATTGTTGGGCTTCTTCTTGTGGCTAGGTTGCACTTTAGCGGCACCAGAAAGATAGTTCATGCACGGGCAATTGGCTCGCTTCGCACAGGAACTTGTATTTTTTTACTCCTTGTCGCAAGAGCCACTTTTCTAGCGTGGAAGTCGTTTATTTGTGCAGAATGGACTATGGACAATCACAATAATAATCTTTGCAACGCGAAAGCCTCCCATCCCCTGTAGAAATTGATTATTCTTCCTGAACGGGTGTTGGACAACAACATTACCTAAATCAGCCTCCTTGCCTTTATTAGTGATGGTAGCAGGATAGATCATGTGGGGATTTGGTAGCCAGACTTGTGAGAAGCGTTCATGTGATGACTTATTTCATGTTGGACACGATGTTTACATAACTTGATCATGTGCTTCTGGTTCTTGTGCTTATCATGTGTTCTTGTTCTTGTTCTTGTACTTCTACTTGGAAAGAAGAAATATTATGGATATATGACCAAAGCTAAACCGCTAGTTAGGTCATGTGGATAGCCTAATCATACACATGGGCACGTGTGATTAAGTCATACCTTTATTTATGTACTTTGTCCAGTCGGTTACATATTTTCGTACGTATTTTAAATCACATGTCATGATCTTTTTGCTACATATTTCATGTTCTGGTAGACTTATGCATTTATGGTTCATGTTAGTCATACTTTATTGCATCTTTACTTGTTCAAATATTATACTTGTTTCATTGTTGTAGATTGTACTTTGCTCCTTTCTTGACTAGATCCGTTGTAGGTGAGCTTGAGGACATTTGCCCGACCTTCTATGGGACAGGGCCTGAGACCTTAGCTGAGCAGGATGGAGCTATGACTCAGGACTTAGGAGTCGCTCCACAATTTAGGTTTGGACGAGACTCGAGGATTTGCAAGGATATTGATGTTGTATTGTTTGGGTTATGTGGGACAGTTTTGTACATATGGTTAACACCTTCACTTTCGTTTATCGGATTTATTTTCGGCATATCTTGTAAAGGTGTAATAAATGACTAGTGATGTAGTGGTGTATGGTGATTTGTTCTGGGTACATATTAGCAGCTGCAATGACATGGATTCATCATGATATTTGGAGACTTCCTAAGATTTAGTACTGCTTACGACATTGTGTCTACAATGCAGACTGGACGTGTCCAACTCGTATCCAATTATCTGGGAGCAGATCATGACATGCATTGTTTTTGTGCGTATGGTCCTATTATCAGTGAAAGAAAACACTTTTGGAAATTTATGGAAACAGTCGCCTCGGTGCTTACTAAGCCATGGATAGTCATTGGAGACTGTAATTCCATTCTTGATCAAGCTGAGAAACAAGGAGGGAATGGCTTCAACCACTTTCATCATAATGATTTTATTCATTGGTATAACAAAATAGCTTCTATGGACCTCGGGTTTCCAGGTCCAGCTTTCACCTGGTCCAACCGACAATCCGCAAGCCATAATATTGTTGAAAGGTTAGATAGAGCTTTGGCAAGCACTACGTGGAGCTGTAACTTCCCTAATGCAGGAGTTTTTCATTTCACAATCCCATTTTATTGAAATTATCAACATCCTACAGGAAAATATCATACCCAAAATGATTTAAGGTTGCATGGCTTTGGAACCTGACTTTCAAAATCGTGTATCAACGATCTAGTCTAATAGTAGGCATGTCTCTTATCTTCATTCCAAGCTATAAATGCTATCGCCTTGCCTTCACTCTTGGGATAATGAAAGACTAGGCAATATCAAAAAGGAGATTCAATTACATAAAGAAAGACTACTTTAGCTTCAGACATGTATGCCGTTCACAAACGCAAGAATTCAGCAAGAGAATAACACCCACATTATTCTTAACAAGCTCATGGATCAACATGAAATTTATTGGATTTAGAGGTCTAGAATCTCTTGGATTAAAGAAGGTGATCGTAATATCAAATTCTTCCACATTTTAGCTCTGCACAGGAAAAGAAAGAATCATACTACCAATATGGTTTTGGAGAATAATGAAAGTTCTTATATTCATGAGGATATTTCTAATACACTTTTCAACTATTTCACGAACATGTTTCAAGTTGTCAATACTTCCCAAGTTCCTGCATCAATATTGGATGAGCTACATAGTATTTTCCCTCAAGAAAATGAATTGATTTGCTCTGTACCATCTAAAAAGGATATTTATCAAACTATCAAACCGATGAAACCATCCAAATCCCTAGGGCCTAATGGTTTTCAAGCCTTGTTTTATAAAAAAAAATGTTGGGAGGTCGTCAGTGCAAAGGTATCTTCTCTCATTCAAAATTTTTTTGAAAATAATTTTATGCCTGCAAATCTCAATCACACATTTATTTTCCTCATACCAAGTAAAAAAACCCTACCAGCCCCATGGATTATCAATCTATACTACAGCACGTGGAGGTAAAATATTTTATTATTTAGGTTTTTAATTATTATGGTTATTTTGTTTATTATCTCCCCATTAAATAGGTTCTATGGACACCCTACAGTATTCGTGTGGATGCCCTTGACATACTGAGAGCATCATATAATTGTAGTTTGCATAGATATTACATTAATATACCACTAGTACACCATGTACCATCCAACGGATCATGTTCGTTGACAGTTCGGGATGACATAGGTAATTCTTGAGAATCTACTATTTATGAGATATGGTGAAGTCAATGCAGTTCGTAGAGTCTGTTCTTTGCTTCATTGTTGGAATTCCATATACGAGGAATATAGTATGGCAAATATATCTTACCATGTATCGAATATGGATGGTTGTAAGTTAAAAATTATAAAGCTTAATTAAGTACAAATATGTGTTATGCTAATATTTTGTTTAAATGATGCAGTCTTCGGTGATATCACTTACAAACGTTGGTGGAGAACCCTCGTGTAAGCAACAAAGACTACACATTTCGTGAATACCTGTTCCAGAATAGAGCTATATATGATTGTAGCTTGTGTGCATTTTATGACAGTCTCATTGCGATGGTACATCTTTTTATTTATTTATTTAAAAAACATTAAAATATTGTTAGATTTTATTGGAAAAACATTAAAATTTTAGCGTCGGGTAATAGGACAAGTACTCCAAGATAGAGAGAGTTGTATGTGGTATATTCCACCAAATTACCTAGTAGGCACTGGTGTAGGAGCGTAAAAAGTGCTTCTTAGAATGAATCAAAGAGATAGAAGCATTCCACTCAACATGATCTATTTTTACAGGCTAATCGCTTTACGCCAGGGTTAAGCCAATGGTTTTACGCCAAGGTCAAGCCGATGGTTTTACGCCTAAGACAGGCTAACCACTTTACGCTGGACAAAGCTGTCGAGTCTTGCATTTAATGCAAAGTCTGACATGAAGATTTAATGATGGCATATATCACAGAATTCGAAGGGATTTGTTTTACACAGAGACCAATGTTGTCGTTTAGTATGTGGACTGAGCTATTTTACGCTCACAGTATGGCTTCTTTTACGCATGAAGACTGTACGAGTTTTTACGCTCAAAAGTTGACGTATGCATAAAGTTTATTTGGGCTACTTTTACGCTAAAGGTTGTTTAACAACCACTTTACGCGGGAAGTCCATGTCAGGGCTATTTTACGCCTAGTCTACTACTTTACGCCCAGAGTATTTTGGGTTGTTTTTACGCCCTATTCTTCTTCACCAATTTGGAACGTGGTTTGCCTACATGGCTTTCATGCCACACATCTCGAAGAACGTATGTACGTGCATCCTATTCTTATTGAAATAATGGAACACATGTCAACGTATGTAGAGGATGACTTCAGTCATGGGTGGCAGTTATTAGCGTAAAGACGGAACTTTTGTTGAGTTTTTACGCACAAGAAGCCAAGTCTATAAATAGACTTATTTTTCTCATATAAGACAGACAGAGGGACATGAGAGAATACATAGAGATCAGAGCCCAGAGACTTTGATTTTTCGGAGCATTCTTCTTCAACTTTTTTTCGAGAACAGAGTGAAGCAAAGCAAGAAAGCATTCGGCCTCGCCATCAGTGCCCAAGTGCGTCGATACCTTTCTGGTGACTTAGTTCTTCTAATTGTTCATCTTCTAGCAGTGATCTTCATCATCATCCTATGGTCCAAGGAATAAAGTGATCATTTACAGATCAGACTTCCATAGCAATACTTCCCAGAATCAAATTTGTACTTTTTGTACTTTTTCTCGTTTTATTTTCAAAATCTGATTTCTAGGCATTTTGTTAAGTGAAGCAAAAATGGCGACTCTGCTGGGGATGACCTTCTCCTCTGACGAGGAGGCAATTGCCCAATATGATGATGTGTCGATTGGATCGACAAAGAAGACTCTGGTTGTACACTTCGATCAGACTGCTTATGAAGAGATGCTCCGAACTGGGGGTGGTTCTCGCTGCTCCAATGTTCAAAAATCTCGCAAAGTACGAAAAGTTTGGATTCCTAAATCCAAAATAGCTTCTGATCTCTCTGTTGCTTTTGATGGCAAGGGAATTCTTCCCACTCCTGTCGTAGGGGCTCCTGTTTGTAACGAGGCAGTCCTTACTTCAGCGTTGCACTCTAAGTGTGGTAATTTATCTCCCGTCTGTGACGGTGAAGATAATCAGGTTTTACGTCCGGTGCGTAAAAATGATGTTTTACGCCCAGTGGGTAAAAACCAAATTTTACGCTCAGTGCATAAGAACGAGTCTCCCATTTGTAATGAGGCAGACTCTAATGCTTGTGCTTCTAAGTGTAAAAATAAGTCTCCCGTCTGTGACGTGGTAGACACACAAAAATTACGCTCTTCGCGTAAAGGAAAATCTCCCGTCTGTGACGTGGTAGATAGTCAATTTTTATGCTCTACGCGTAAAGGTAAGTCTCCTGTCTGTGACAGTGTAGATAAAATTCACAACGATATTTTTACATCTAATATGAATGTACCTAAATGCATACAGCGTAAAAATGTTGTTGGTAAAGCTTCAGTTCTACACCAACAACCTTCTTATACTGCTCTACGCAAAGTACCAAACCTACAAATCACACGCAATAAAAATGGAGTCCTTCGTGCTCAAAAATCTCAAGATTTGCGCACACAACTCCAAACGCGTAGAAATGTACAGTTTGGTTCTGCGAATGCAGCCAGTAATCTTCTTTATACACAAGGGCACTAAACGTTTTGCTACCCCAAATATAATAAAGAAGACTACTCCTTCTGATTTACGTGAATTGCTAATGCAAAAGCGTAAAAATAGACAATCTCCCGTGACACTCCTCCAAGAAAATCATCACTGTGAGTGTCACCAGATTGTGATCAAATGTTGTTGTTTGGCTTCCAGACGATCAGTTTTTGATCGATTGAATTTTAATGCGCCCCAACAACAAGCTGATGAGTTGTCATATGCATCAGTCAACATGGCATCTCACACCAATAGAGGACGACGTCCTAGACGGAACACGTCCCAAACCCCAGGTCAACAACAATTCAACAGACTTCTTGATTCTTTTGAAGGAGTATATCAGAATACTCGATCAAGAAGACAAAGACAATTGCAGATTTCTGATTCTGAAGCTGGGGGTACTCAATCTCTTGAGTCCGAAACTGATAGTGTCGATTCATACTTCTATACTAATCCCTCTGTATCTTCAAGAGAGGTTGAATCCTATGCTATTGGAGATGAACCAGAGACGTCATCTGTCAATACGGAACAACGTCTCACTGCCGTCGAGCAATCATTGAAAGACATGCTTAACATTATGCAAAGCATGCACCAAATAATAACGGCTCAGCAAACTGCTCAACCGGCAATTGTAACACCAGTACAGGTAGCAGCACCAACTCAAGATAGCCAAGGGGTTGATATACCTTTGAATATTCAAGAGCCTGCTGTTAACCAAAATTCTGTATCTCCAGATCTCATCATTCCAGAAGATGTACCATCTCCAGTTGGGATTACGGTACAACCAACAACTTTTTAATCAAATGTGCTTCCACAAACCAGCGAAGCCATTCAAGCAGTGCGTGAACTCAAAGCACAGTTTGAAGTTTTGAAGCAAAAGGATCAACTCCAGAGGTTAGGGATTAAGCAACCTTATCCTTCTCATTGGAATGATGTACCCTTTCCACCGAAATTCAAGCCACAGTCAATGGTATTGTTTGATGGAAAGGCTTCTCCTAGTCAGTATATCAATTACTTTGATATTATGACTGTACATTTGCAGAAAAATGATGCTCTTCTTACTCGAGTATTCATTGGATGCTTGACGGGTTCAGCTTACGACTGGTATCGTAGTTTACCCGACAATTGTATTTCGTCTTTTGACGAATTTAAGGCAATATTTCTCTCCCGTTTCTATGAAGGAGGTATGGACCTGAACATGTCCTCCTTAATAGAAATCAAGCAAAAGGAGAAAGAAGATACTCGGACGTTCATTGAACGTTTTCGACAGGCGACTCTAAAGATGCCCCCTGGTATGCCAGATTCAGTGCTGATTGATACATGTAAGATGAATCTGCGACCATCTATTGCTGTCTTCACAGGTTCCCAATTCACAGATTGGGCTTCGTTTATCATAGCAGCAGTTTCTGTCGAGACCAATGGTAGGTTGGCTCGTGAACATGGGATGATTTTCGCCTCTGAGGATAAAGGAAAGAAAAGTAATCCTGGTAATAATTTCGGCAATCGTAATATGAAAGGAAAAGACACTCTTATGGTCAATCTTTCCAAGAATAAAACGACGCCGAATAATCAGGAATCTTCCAGGCCAAAAGAAGAATACTCTTTTGACGAAAGTGATATCCCAGGGATATTCCAATGTCTGGTGAAGAGTGGCAAAGCTCCAGATTTCGGAGCCAAAGAGGCCTAATGAGGTGAATCTGACTGACAATCCCAAATATTGTATCTATCATAGATACATTAATCATCCTACCAGTGCTTGCTATGTTTTGAAGAAGAAAATCCAAGAGCTGATAAATGGTGGTGCTATCGCTTTAACCAATGATGACCATACGGTTACAACTAATATGGTTTCTCTTCAATTTAGAGATTTTCCTCCACAACAAGTACCAGATGGAATTATCCCAATTCCGAAGGCGACGATGAAGATTGTGAATATCCCGCCTGCTAGGGAGGAAAATAAAGGATTGTTGCCTCTTACATTAAAGAATGGTAAAATTATGTGGGTACATCCTGACTTAGTACCTGAAATGGAAGATGAAGGTAAAACTTCAAAATCCAAGAAAGGTAAGAAAGTCAAAACCTGCAACATGATTTCTCATGTTATTCCAGATCCTGATGATTTGGATCATCTATGGGATGGCTTTCCTTTGGAAGATAGACTGAGAGGATTGAACATATGTCCTCCAAGTCTGGCTCCTCCTGCCAAGCTCAAGCTTACTCATCAGCAGTGGCTAGCCATGAATAGTGTTCCCTTATACAGGGCACAACAAGTCTTCGCTGCTTATGAAAAAGCTCCTACAGGGATTTTTTCCTCGTATCCTGAATCCTTTTCCTCCCGTAGCTACAGAGAACTCTATTCCTCATTCTCTTGTAGTTACAGAGATCTCTTCTTCTTCCTCTATGGAACCACCTGTTGAAAGTCCACTGCCTACTCACTTGTACAGTCAGCAATCTGTCCTTCTCATAAAGAAGATGGGTTATGACTTTCAAAAGGCAGAAGGTTTGAATTATGATAAAGGAATACGACTTCCTTTACAAATTCAAAGTCAAAAATCCACTGTTGGATTGGGTTCTGAGGTTCCTCATAACAATCCTCGTAAGAAGAAGGCTAAGGAAAGGAAGACTAAATCCTGCAATATGGTACTTCCTTCTCCTGAGTCCGAAGAAGAAACTTTTGCTGGTACAAGATCTGGAAAAGAGTACCACAAAGATTATGAGGGATCCTCCAAAGAAGCTGAGAATGTTGAAACACCATCAACTCAACCGTCTCTTGCTCCTGCTGTGGTTGAAAAGGGGAAACAAAAGCGGTACGCTTCGACGTCCCGTTGAAGTCTACTTCCAGTCAGGGGGTGGTGATGAAACCCTATAAATTTGATATTCTAGCCCAGTTAGCTAATACTCCGGCTAGATTATCTATCTTCGAGTTGCTTCGCCTTTCTAAAGAAAGTCGCAAAACTTTGAGTGAAGCTTTGCTGCAAGCTGATTCTTGCTTAGCTCAACTTAAGACTCCTGACAATATACCAGTATCATGTCCACAATGTCATAGTGTGATGGAAGCAATTCCCAACATCACCTTTACACAAGAAGATATGTTGTTGAAGCATAACAAGCATGACAGGCCTTTGTGCTACACTGGGTATATTGAATCCATTGAAGTTGACTAGAATTTACATTGATCCTGGGTCTTCCATTAGCATAATTCTTCAAAGTATGCTAAGACCATTGAGGATTCCTACTAGTGATCTGACTTACACTAGTACTACGATAGTTGGTTTCAACTCTGGAAAGAGCAAACCACTGGGGAAGATTCGTCTGAAGATTCAGATTGGTGATCTTCGAACTATGGCAACATTCTATGTTATTAATTCAGACGTATCCTACAATATCCTTCTTGGAAGACCATGGTTACATGAGCATAACATCGTGCCTTCAACTCTCCACCAATGCTTCAAGTACGTGGATTCCCAAGGGGTTGTAAAGACTGAGTTTGCTGATATCAATCCTTTCAAGGGTGTCGAAGCCTATTTTTCTGACTCAAGGCTTTACAAACAAGAGCATGTAAAAGAGATATCAGATATGGCTGAAGATCAATCATCTGCTGAAGATCAGTCTATTAATGAAGATCCGCCAGAAGAGCAACCTTTGAATATCAAAGTCAAAGGGCGAATCCAACCCCAACCTGTCAACAATCAACCTTTGATGATCAAGGTTAAAGGAAAGAACTCAAGCTTCATCTGAGGAATCAGTGAATGTTCCTGCTAAAAGCCAAGTTCAACCTCTTAGTGATCAAGGTCAAAGGGCGTACTTTTCGTACGAATGACCAGAACCTCCATTGATTGTCAATCTTGGCAAATCTACGCAGAAGACGGATGATAGTCCACTAGTGATTAATCCGAAGCGTAGCAGTCAAATTGTAAATGATGTAAATATTGATCATTCTGTACTTTTGATATCAATGAAGATTTCCTTTTCGAGTATATGGCTGTCAAGTTTATTGAAAGAATGACTTTATCTTCTAATGATCAAAATCATCAGTATAAAGACGGTATAGACACAGAGGAAAATCTTATACATTGACAATAAGGAAAAATTCTTTTCCTCCCTATGTCGATGTTGGACCTTATGCTCAAAGGTTTCTAACATCTTCTCCTATCTTCTTCCTGTAGCCGCTTCATCGCAAGCTTGTGTAACTTATAGACGTCACGAAGAATCTTATTTTGTGATTCCGTCTGATAAGAAAAACAAGCGCCAAATTGTGTTTGGGCTGGCTAGAAATATCCCTATTGCTCAGACAGATGATCTGAAAGATAAAGATAAAGGAAGAATCCGAATTAACAGATATAGTCAACAATCTCTCAAGATTATCCAGAACATGGGATATGATTTGAAGACTATGCAAGGTCTCAATCAAGGCAAAGGTAGACGACTACCATTATGTGGTGATCCGTTTTACCAGAAAACTCGTCATGGATTGGAATATGATCCGTCCTACATGTATAATGATGATATACAAGAAGAATTTCTTCTAGTTCTTCACAATCATCAGATTCGGAAGAAATCTAATTTATCGAATCTGATACATCTCACCCCTCATATGTTAGAGGAAACTATTATGATGAATCTGAACAAATATTCTCAGTAAATATGGTTCAAATTGATGGTGAATCCGAGCCATTTGAGAATGATCCTTGGGCCATGTTGGTTCATTCATTCTTTTCATCAATATTGGTATATATCCTCAATGACATCTGTCTTTTATTCCCCAGCTACCAAGGTTTGGTTAAGCTGATTACTTGTCTCCTTGGAGAGAAATTTTAATCTTCTATCTTACCAGTTGATTAAAAAGTTGGATTTATTATTTATCACGTTCTTATAACCTCTGAATAAATATTAAATTTGTTTGTATTTCCTATCTATCATGTCCATTTGACCTCTGTATAGATATTAATCTACTTTTCTTTGAGTTCTTACATAGCTGTCATGTCCATATTACCTCTGATAGTATTGTATACTCTAAAACAGAAAATAAGATTTTATTATCTATCATGTCCATATTACCTCTGGATAGATATAATATATTGAGTTTAAAAGACTTGTCATGTTCATATAACCTCTGATAAGTATTTTCTATCCATACCTATTGTTTAAATTCCAAATAAATGATAGGATCACAAAATAAATATTTCATTCATTTCTTGTGAAAATATTACAAAAATGGATAAGATAAAAGATGACAAGGAGCTCTTTTAAGGTGGAGCAGAAATATCTTGAAGCAACTTTTGTAGTTCTTCTAGTCGCTTGTCACGAGAACTCATAACTTTCTTAGTAGCTTCAGCACGTCGAGCTTCAGAAGTACAAATACGAAAAAGTTCAGCGAAGCTGATTATCAGATTGTCCTTGGCTTCATCAAGGGTTCTGATGGTTGATTCAGCTCCAAAGGCTTATTCTTCTAAAATGGAGCTCTGAGTGAGGTGCAGATTTCGAGCTGTCAATCATCTTTTCCCTTTCAGCCTTCAAGCGAGCTAACTCAGCCTCGACTTCATGAATTTTATCATTTTTATTCTGAATATCTATGTTCAAAGCATCGTAAGCTACTCTGTGACCATGCAGTGCGGGCTTTATTCCAGCCAAAAAAGCTTTCTCTTTGGCAACCTTCAGACTATGTTCATGAAGAGCTTCATTATATGTGGTCTCCCTAGCAAGATAATCAGCCGTTAAGGCGTCATATTCCTCTTGGATGAGACTTTCAACAGTCTCACTTGACAGCTTGAGATATTCGTTGATCGGCTGTTCAAGACCCTCCACAATTTTCTCCAATGCTGCATCTCTCCCAGCATCATTGAACATAGCAACGTTCCTAATGGTCAGAGCCATCGCTGCCTTCAAAATCTCATAACTGAGGCCCTTATTCAGGACCATTTTTATTAGGGTTGCCAGAGTTTTGTAAAAGGTTTCAGTATGAATCTCAACTAGGAGATTCATCTCTACGCTGGAGCTTGGTGTGGCAGCAATATCTAATAGATCTCTTCTTTGGAGACCAGAAACAGATGTTGTTGGTGTGACAGCAGGATGAGATGAAGTCGTTGCTGTTACTGCTGTCATGGCCAATTGATATCTGGGAGCTTCAGGGATTATATCTCCAATATTTACAGATATTATTGGTGCAACAGCAAGCTGAGATGGAGCTGTTGTTGATACTACTGTCATAGCTAATTGATTTCCAAGAGCTTCGGGAACAATATCTTCAATATTCGTTACTCCAGCCATTTCTGGAGTTCTGGTGGCGGTAATATTGGTGGATGTGGTGACAATTGCGGAAGCTGGTTCAGGTTCTGGCATTGGCTCATCAGAAATTGGTACTGAATCAGTAGCAACAGTAGAAGATGTTATTATAACTTCCCAAGTTTCAGTTGGTGACTCAAGTATGCTTTCAGCATCTTCTTCAATTGTTTGCTTCGTAGGATTTTCCATTGCTTCAGTTGTAGTAAAATTTTCTACAGCTGATTCTTTATTCAAATCTGGTTCTCCTCCAGCAGCTCTATCATCACCTACAGTGAGGTCTATTGTAGTCTCTTCTTTGTGCTGGTCTTCAGCAAGAGAGGACATTTCAGGTTGTGCTTGTTGTACCTCTAATGATGGAGGATATTCTTCTTGAGGCTCCATCTCGGGTTGTTGAACTCCCTCCTCATCAGCGTCTTCTTCTTCTGAAGAAGAAGTTTCATCCTCAGATTCTCATTTTCTTCATAGATATCTTCTTCTTGAGGAGGAGGAGCCACAGGCTTTGGTGCAATGATGATATCTACAAAATGAACAAAATAAGTTAATATACAAAATCATGGTACATAATTCGTATAGGTTTTGTATGATACCTGGAATATGTGTGTTTTGTTCAAGATATGAATCATAATCGCCATCCCAGTCATCATCATCGAAGTCGAGAGCCGGCTCATCTGATGGAATACGGTCTCGATCAGCAGTAGATACAGCAGTAGCATCCCCCGTAACTTGTGCCTTGGTTGGCAAAGATAAATGGAGCGAGGAGCTAAGACGTCCAGGAGACAAAAGTGTTACAGCTTTTGGTGCTACTACTGGTGGAGAGGCTGAAGATCCTTCTCCTGGATGAACTAGGGAAGAACCAATAAAATGATCCTCTTCAACCAAGGTGTCATCTTCTGGAGTGAGGGCTCTTGGTTTGGAAGGCCCTTTAGTGGTAGACTTCTTCTTCTTTTTCGGAGTTTTCTCTGGAAAATGTGACGGCTGCACTTTGTTTTCTCTTTCGGCCTTTGCCAATGATGATAGGTTCTGCAGTTGGTTCCCCAACTCCTGTAGGGATAACTTCCAGATATGGATCTGGAATGCCAGTATCAGTCAGGGATGTCTGCTGGCACCCTGACCGGTTCCTCAATATTTCCTTCTTTAGGCCACCTCAGACTACCTCTCATATTGTAGCCGTGGGCAAAAGAACGAATTGAAGCATAAAAGTGAGCATACGTATGAAGTATACGTAGCTCTGTAGTACTGGTGGCGGTTGAGACTCTAAATTTGGCACCAGTACGAGCAGTACTGAAATATCTCCAACTCCTAGCACCGTCAAGTAGTTTCCCATAGTGACAAAAATTAGTAGAGGGGTTACCAACATGAAGTTGGTCGTACCCAAATTGGCGAGCGAACCTACTAGGTAGATATGGTTCAAACACACAATTATCTTCATTTCTGTATATCAGGTGAGAAGGTCTGATGTACTGAAGCCATCTGAAGACTGATGGTGGCAATACAGCTCTTCCTTCGATTTCATCTTCAAACTGAATGCCAAAGCAATCTGCTGGAACTTGTGGCCAAGTACAGAAGAAGTTCCAACCATAAGAATAGTTCAGAACTGCCCGGGTATCCGCCATAGTCGTAGCAGTCCATATAGCCTTGCTAAATTTTTGGAGGAAGACTTCCTCATTATCCCCCGGGCCTGGTGGTAACAGATTGCAATTGTGGTGTAACAACCAGCCCATTAAATAAGTATAGGGCATTTCTACCCTGGGGAAAACGTTCCGATAAGGAGCATTGTTGATTAACTCTTCACCGAAAGTCCTTAAACCTGCATTTATACGGCACACCATGGCCGATAGCAGATTGATTATGACTTTAAAAAACCAAGCGTATTGCTGGCCATAGTACGCTGCGGTGGATTCTGTCAACAGTCCCAGTACCCAGCACGAACAATCTTCTCAGCCATAAAGAAAGGAAGCCTGCCAACAAAGCTCTCCTAGAGATTTTCTGATTACAGTATCTAAGGAAGCTCAAGGCTTCAGTTCCGGCAGGGAATTCCCCAGTCTTTGTAGACAGATATTTATTCAGGAATTTGTAGGCAATCATCATATCCCGAATTTTGTTAGAGGGTATTGTCGAATCTATATTGATTGCCGGAGCTTTGTTTTCCTGAAACATTTTTTTGTCATCTTTGGATATATTATCCTTATGGAAGAAGAGATAAGTCGTCCACTTGTTGATGTACGCTAAATGAGATGTACTTTCATGCATTATAGTACAAATCATGTAGTGACACATCAATTCCTCATATACCACAATCAACTGAGGGTTAGTCTCTCTGATTTCAGCCAGTTCCCTGTTGGAGGGAACGTATTCCTCATATGGGGCTTCCCCCATTAGCAGCTTTGAGATAAACTGTATCTCATGAAGAGCAAAGCCTATTTCGCCTTTCGGGGTTGCAAAAGTTCCAGTTGAACTTATATATATCTCCATTAAAGCCATGAATAGGTTTTCGTTCGGGGGAAATACCCTGACTAGTGGAAGCTATCGCTTCATACAAGCCAATGTCTTTCAGCTCTGTCTCGAAGTTCTTCATCATCCAAATACTTATCTGGATCCAGTTTTGGTTGAACGGAGTCAACCATCCCGGCAGCCTGGGGTTTGTTTGGGGATATAATACAGCAGCCCTCATAAATTTGTTGACGAACATCTGGGTCTGTACTGGTTGAATTAAACCCGAGTCTTCACTAGGATTAGATCCTAGCATGAGGCCAAAAATAGAAGTGACACCGCCATTGGGAACACTAGCAAAATATCCCATATCATTAGCATGCTCCCTCTTGAAAATAATTCTACCCGGTCTTTCATGACTGTTGGGGGTCAAATTCCACAGCATTTGTCGATAGTGGATAGCAGGGAAGAATGCTGATAAAGGATAATCTCTGTCCATATCCGGGAGATACATGGCTCTATCTCCAAAATTGAATACCCAAGACTCCTTCTTGGGGTGTGTCTGGGACTTACAGTCAATTGCATCCCCAAACAAGAAAGCCGGTTTTGTAAATTGTTGTGCATCTAGTGAAGTCAATAAATCCCCATTCATCATGGATAGCAACATCCTATCCCCTTGGGCTGCTATCAATTATGCTCTCTCTATAGGGTAATCGGGGTTTGATTGAGGAAATGCTACGTAAGACAGATTCTCCAGATAATTCGAACCCACCATGCCAACTGACGAGCCAAAGACTTCTGCGAGAGGGTAAATTTGCAAGTCCACTGCAAAAAGAAAAAGAGATCAAATTAGTTTAAGTTTTATGAGTAAAGACATTTATGTTTACTAAAGTTTATGAAGTCTTTGTTTTACAAAGTCTCTCAATGGTTGATAAACTTTTACTCTACCATATGTTGATATGAGCGTAATGTGTCTTTTTTACGCTGGCATGAATGAACATGGGCTAGTTAAGTTTTTACGCTAGCACCTTAGTTGTGGGCGTAGTTCAAGTTTTACGCTGGCACGTATAACGTGGGCGTATCTCTTAACTTTTACGCTGACACGTATAACGTGGGCGTATTTCTTAACTTTTACGCTAACACGTACAACGTGGACGTATTTTGTAATTTCAGTTTTTACGCTAACACGTATGACGTAGGCATAAAAAACTGAAGGTTCGGGTTATCTCCTTCGTCTCCTGACGAGTTTTTCCAGCCGAAGAATAGGGTTTTACCCATCATAGGCGGAGCTACGGCTGGGTTGGGCTGTCGGGGTGGTGTTGACGTCCGGACGGGGGTTTTCACACGATCGGCCGATGACAAATCGACGGCAGGTTTCTTCCCCTTGCTGCTGGCGGTAGATGATTTCTTGGGAGCCATCAGATCAAAGTGAGGTTTTCGAAGAAGGAGAAAGCAAAGGAATTCGGGATTGCAAGAAGATGAGTAAAGTATTTTCTCTCTTTGGAAAGACCTATTTATAAGAAATTTAAACTGGTTCAAATTTCCTGAAATTACACCGACTGTTGGATATCTCCACTTTTATACGGATGACTGTTGCGTATCCCGAATTTTACGCTGACTGGTCAAATCTTGACTTTTACGCTTCTGTTCAAAGTGTTTCAAATTTTGAAGATATTTGAAAACTTTGAAGGGGGTCTTGTAGGAGCGTAAAAAGTGCTTCATAGAATGAATCAAAGATATAGAAGCATTCCACTCAACATGATCTATTTTTACAGGCTAATCGCTTTACGCCAGGGTCAAGCCAATGGTTTTACGCCAAGGTCAAGCCGATGGTTTTACGCCTAAGACAGGCTAACCACTTTACGCTGGACAAAGCTGTCGAGTCTTGTATTTAATGCAAAGTCTGACATGAAGATTTAATGGTGGCATATATCACAGGATTCAAAGGGATTTGTTTTACACAGAGACCAATGTTGTCGTTTAGTATGTGGACTGAGCTATTTTACGCTCACAGTATGGCTTCTTTTACGCATGGAGACTGTATGAGTTTTTACGCTCAAAAGTTGACGTGTGCATAAAGTTTATTTGGGCTACTTTTACGCTCAAGGTTGTTTAACAACCACTTTACGCGGGAAGTCCATGTCAGGGCTATTTTACGCCTAGTCTACTACTTTACGTCCAGAGTATTTTGAGTTGTTTTTACGCCCTATTCTTCTTCACCAATTTGGAACGTGGTTTGCCTACATGGCTTTCATGCCACACATCTCGAAGAATGTGTGTACGTGCATCCTATTCTTATTGAAATGATGGGACACGTGTCAACATATGCAGAGGATGACTTCAGTCATGGGTGGCAGTTATTAGCGTAAAGACGGAACTTTTGTTGAGTTTTTACGAACAAGAAGCCAAGTCTATAAATAGACTTATTTTTCTCATATAAGACAGACAGAGGGAGAGGCGAGAATACATAGAGATCAGAGCCCAGAGACTTTGATTTTTTGGAGCATTCTTCTTCAACTTTTCTTCCAGAACAGAGTGAAGCAAAGCAGAAAAGCATTCGGCCTCGCCATCAGTGCCCAAGTGCGTCGATACTTTTCTGGTGACTTAGTTCTTCTAATTGTTCATCTTCTAGCAGTGATCTTCATCATCATCGTATGTTCCAAGGAACAAAGTGATCATTTACAGATCAGACTTCCATAGCAATACTTTCCAGAATCAAATTTGTACTTCTTGTACTTTTTCTCGTTTTATTTTCAAAATCCGATTTCCAGGCATTTTGTTAAGTGAAACAACTGGTAGTCAAAGACAGGCACGTCGTCGTAGGCCCAATGCGTTTGCTATGAGCAGTTCTCAGCAAGATGGCAAGGAAGTTCTCAGCATGCCGGCAATGGTACTTTTTAGTAGGCTAGTGAGGACACTTCTCAGCATGCTAGAAATGGTATATAGTTCTCAGCATGTTGGAGATGGCACTTCTTAATAGGCTGGCGAGGACACAGCATGATGGCTCTTTATAGTGGTTTGCAGGATGGCACACTACACACAATTATTTTTGACTCCATCACCACCGATACCTACTCAGGAGGATGAGGATGGTGAGAAGGAAGAAATGCAAGAGGATGATATTTCATGTTCAGAGCCTCCGACAGAGAATATAGAGCACTGGAGAGAGCGGCTAGGTCTTAGGTGTGGTCATCATAGGGATTATCAATGACTTGCCTGGGGCTCTAGGTAGCTGATTAATTGTGTGTACTTGACATGTATTTTCTTTAAACTTGTATCATTAAATTTTTATTGATTTATATGCAATAATGTTTATGCTTTAAGATGCCTTCTTTTAATGTTTGAAAAAAGTAGACAATCATTCTACCAAAAAATAATAAAAAAACTTATTCATTGAGGAGTGTAAGTGCAACATCAAAGATAATAAAAAATATAAAAATGTATTGTTTATAAAGTTTTATTACAATAACAATGATAAAGTTTTACTCCCTTGGTTGGTTAGTATATTTTCTTTTGTTGTGTCCTAACCCGCCACAATTACTGCAACAAAGATCTCTTGTCGTTATGATACGCGTTCTTCTTTGGTCTCCAGTTTTGCGTTGTACATATGGTACTCCAATTTTGCCTCTAACCACTGCACTTTGAAGATTGTAAGGGATTGAAATTGGTTTCAAGTGTGGCTTATATACACTTCTTAATTTTTCAGTAGAAAATAGTACATGATAAAATATTTTTATACTTACATTATAAGACATACAAGCATAATATGCATGTACACATGGTTAGATAAGTATGATACCACCTTAAATATAAATAATAATTATCGTTTACCGTACTACATACATTCTACTTGTTTCACGGTCTAATATTTCAAACAAAAAACTATCAACACACAACATTTGAATTTTTTTTCTCTATTATTGCGGGCCATAGTTTTTAACATCTTCGGATAATAATCTGTTTCCAGATTTTCTTCTGAAGTGTTATAATCTTGGCTCTAATACCATCAATAAGTGTTGATATTAGTTTATCACATAAATTTTTAACCCAATTATTGAAACATTCAGCAAGATTTGAAGTGTTAATATCTAAGCTAAGACAATGAGCATAAGTGGTATCAAGTGCGCAAAAACATGAGTTTTATCCTCTACTTAAACAAGTCATTTAAAAACAATCGCGTTCTCAGCTTTAATTCTTTCAAATCAATACTCTGCATCTGTTTTATTGTAAGATCTTACAAGAGAGTCTAACAAGCGTTGATATTGTCTTAGTCCAGTTATTAGATACTTCAAATTTTGTTTAAAATGTTGAATACAAAAAAATGTGACGATTTTAAAACTTACGCGCGTAGCATTTATTAATCCTTTTTGTTTATCTAATATAAATGAAATTATAATCCTCAATAAAAAAAACTTCTAAAAGACATTCTAAAATTGTTTAAAATCTATGTCCATGAATTAATATTTTCACCTTCTTTTGATATAATTAATAGTTATGGTCATGAGCAAATGCAAAAATATAATAATAATAATAAGATACATGATATTCAGATGAAAGAAAAGTAGCAACAATACTAATCACATGTAAATAGCCTCTCAAAATTGTCAATGTATTCCTTAAAACAAATAAAAATTCTTTGAACGCTATAATTACTCAGAAATATAAGGCTTAGAGCAAGATTACACATATGATCAAACAAAACCCTTGATACTAGATGGTTGTTACTTTTTAATTGCAAATTACTCAGAAATATAAAAGGCTTAGACCATCTCCAATGGTGATTTCTATCTTCCCTATTTCTATGGAAGAAATCTATTTTAGAAAAAACTTCTCCCAATGGTGATTTCAATTACCATTTCTATCCTAGGTGGTAATGATGTAGGATGGAAACTTTCTAGGAGGGTTTCTACATGTAGAAACTCTCATAGAAATTCTCGTATCTCTCATGATAATTATTATTGGCCCCACTGTCACCCTTATTTTTCGTATTTTCTCGTATTTCGTATTTATACTCGTATCTGAATTTTGGCAGGTATTTTTATTTTTCTCAACTTGTGGGATTTCGGTATTTCCCGTATTTTGGGTTTTGGCATGGCTCGGTTTTATTTGGATTGGTTCGATTTTATGTGGGTTGGATCACCTTAACCTATGCTACCCCTCAACCCACCACAACTCACCCTCCTTATAACCCCCACCTATCACTCTCTCTTCTCATAACTTCCACCATTAATTTCCTTCTTCTTCTTCTTCTCATTCCTCCACAACTCTCCTAACCCTAGGCAAGTGCACCTTGCCACTTCATGAGAGCCCTATTTTCTTGGTTTATTTCCTAGATTAGGATATGGTGATCAACACTAGAACTTGATGTTTTGTGATTTGAAGTCTCATTTGCTCTAGATCTAAGTTATTTCTATTTTCGTATTTTACATGGTTTGATCTCTTTAAGTTGGATTTTCATAGGTTTTGGTGTTTCCAAGTGGAAGAGCATTCAATTCTACCCAAGTTGGAACTTTGGAAATCTGGATTTGGAGTTCGGATGGCCAAGTTATGATGCTTTGAAGCCTTGGGTTCATCCATGGTGTTCTTGCTGTTTGGAGAAGACAGTGAGCAGTGTGCAGAGCTGTTTAGCTTACACACACTGAGCTGTGCGTGCTCTTTAGCGTGCGTATGCAGACTTGGGTACGTTTCCTGTTGGAAGCGTGTCTCCTTGAGCGTGCGTGACTTTTCACCTACGCTGCTCTCTCAGCGTGCGTGACTTTTCACCCACGCTGCTCTCTGTAGCGTGCGTGACTTTTCACCTACGCTGCTCTCTCAGCGTGCGTGACTTTTTACCCACACTGCTCTCTGTAGCGTGCGTGACTTTTCACCCACGCTGCTCTCTGTAGCGTGCGTAACTTTTCACCTACGCTGCTCTCTCAGCGTGCGTGATTTTTCACCCACGCTGCTCTCTGTAGCGTGTGTGACTTTTTACCCACGCTTCTCTCTGTAGCGTGCGTGACTTTTCACCTACGCTGCTCTCTCAGCGTGCGTGACTTTTCACGTACACTGCTCCCTTGAGCGTGCGTGACTTTTTACGTACACAGCTCCCTTGAGCGTGCATGACTTTTCACCCACGTAGCTCTCTGTAGCGTGCGTGACTTTTCACCCACACTGCTCTCTCAGCGTGCGTGACTTTTCACGTACGCAGCTCTTTCAGCGTGCGTGACTTTTCGTACGCTGCTTCCCTGACCCCTTGCTTAATCCACTGGCTCTTAGAGTTTTGGTTTTATTTCTTTAAGCTTGGCTCTTCTATAGCCCTGTATATTGATATTTTATTAGATATTTTATGCCCATTTTATATCCTTACGCCTTTTGTGAGGAACTTGATTTTACTTAATATGTTTGGAATGACTATTGTACATGGCATGGTATGACAAGGAACTTGCATAACACGACAGTGACCCATAGTGGTGCACTCCTGACATGACCCACCTGACATGATAGTGGCCCGTCGTGGTGCACTCCTGACAAGTACCCTGACATGATTTATTTTAATGTTGTTACTTGACTTGCCTTGACACCGTAGGTAGTTCTTTCTTGCTTGCTTGTTAAATCTACTTGTCCTGTCTTGCATCATGTCTAGGATGGGACTCATGAGTACCACGGTCAGGAGTACCTACTAAAATGGATTAAGGTTAATAACTAGAATAACACAGTAGTCATGAAGAGATGACACAGCTACAGGCAATCCCGTTACCTGGGCGCTCCAGGGATTTGTAGCCTGCCGTCGAGTAGGGCGCATTTCCAGCACACTGTCAGGTGTTGCACCCTCTATGTCACCTAAGGGTACATGCGTCTCCTGGACGATGTACCCACCTGAATTCAACCCTAATCTTTCGTCCTGGATAACCTGGATGGTCTGCAGGGCTTGTGGCTGTGGAATCATCTCATTGCATCTTGTTAGCAATTAGGCCTGTGATAACCCTAGTTAGTTAAAGTAGTAAGCCGTAGTATCTGCTTGGTCGTGATTGATTGAATGAGGTATAACCAGTCTAGCCATGTCTTGATCCAGTACAAGATTGCTCCCTGTCTTAATTTCTTGCATTATTATCTTGCCGATAAATGGTAGGAAACCAAGTTCTGTTCAAACGAAGGGTTACAACCCCGGTCCTTGTTTGGTTTACGGGTTGTAACCTGGCTATCGGAATAGTCACATGGTTATCTCGTCGTATATCATCCTGACATATTTTCGTAATTTTAGTTTTAATATTAGATTTCTGTGCTGATTGCTGGCTTTTGTTCTTATTTCGTGGCCCCCTTGTGGCACTTGCTCTTTCTGGGGTTGACCCAGCTGGTTTTGTGTGGCCAGATTTCGGAGCAGCTCTCGAGGATCTACCAAGCTTCCAGCCCAATGGTGAACACTAGACGGAATCCGGGCCAATAGTGGGTTTTCTATTTTGTTTCGCTCACTCTATTGTAAAAATTATTCCTTTGAGGCGTTTAGCCGACGAGCACCTGTTAGCTCGAAGCACTTTTACTTACTGTCTGCCTACGGGCTGTAAACATGATTGACAAATCCTAGGGTTGATCATGTATGACTAAACTCTTGCTAGTCCTAACATTTTGTAACGACTAGCTTCATGATCAGCTGAATATGTAATATTTGGGACGCCTTATTATTGTATATTTAATGATCATACATCTTACGACTTTACTTACTTGTGGTGATTGAGACACTAGGCTTGTTCATGACCATAAGAGACTGTTGGCTTGTAGAAAACCCTCACATATCTAGACAGCCGTGACCGTATATCGAGGTGGTTTCCATTTCAATATACGTAGCTGGCTATGTCTGCCCCCGCTCTCCAGTATTCTGGTTCTGGGGCATGACATGGTTTAAGTGGTGGCCCATGCAGGTCTTGTATCAAGATGTGTGGGAGTTTACCAGATAGATGTCTCAATCAGTACTCGTCCTTGATCTCTGTTCGTATCCTCTGAATCCCTGGATTCTTGCCCTGATCCTGTGCTTATATCGTTGATCTGTCCTGGTCCTTTCCTTATTGTTCCCTGTGTCGTCTTCTTCAGCGGCACTGTACCTGGTCCTACCGATCGATGAGGTGGAGCACTTCCCGCAGATCAGCAGCAACCCGGAGATCAAGCCCAGCATTTCGGGGTAGCCTCCAGAGTTGTGCCTACGGGAGGAGAGTCACCAGTTCGGCCCGTCCAGCCCGCAGAGCCAGATGATGGTACCTTAGTAGGCCTCATCAGAACCTTGATAGCTTCCCAGGATCGTCGAAGCGACGCCCTGCACCAGACAGTTCAAGATGCTTTGACCCGAGGCGGACATCCAGGGAACCAGGCGGCCAACAGTTTCAAGCGATTGAACCCTCCTTTCTTCGACGGCAGCGAGGATGCGATTGCCGCGGATGCATGGCTTCAGGATACCGAGGTGATTCTGGAAGCAGCCAAGACACCTGAGAATGAGAAGGTGGCGGTGGTACGCCTGCAGTTGTTGAATTTAGCTCGCAATTGGTGGGCGGCACAGGCCATGGGATTAGTGGCACCCATTGCTTAGGCAGTGTTTAGGGAGAGATTCCAGACGAAGTACTTTGATGCTGTGGCTCGGTACGACCTGCAGACCAGATTTACCAACTTGAAGCAAGGAGGCAGATCAGTTGACAGTTATGCATCGGAGTTTTCTAGGCTCAGTAGGTTTGCCCCCACCTTGGTGGCAACCGAGTTTGATAGAGCCCTGTGGTTCCAGCAGGGACTGCATTTGGAGATCTTGTTGGCGGTTGAGCAGTTCGAGCACCAGACGTTCGATGCAGTTTTGAGAGCAGCTAGGAGGCATGAGTATACCTCCCAGAGGATCGTAGATAGGACCAGAGGTAGGAAGCGGTCCCACAGTCAGATGCACCAATCATCAGCTCCAGCTCCGGCAGCTAGGGGATTGACTATTGGGACTCCGAGGCGGGCGGCCTCAGTAACGTCGGTTCAGCATTCGACCCCGACGTACCCGCAGCAGCAGAAGCAGAAGCAGACTTCCGCGATGGGATGTTCTCATTGCGGAAAGCCAGGGCATGTGGTGGCAGACTGCCGCAGGGCACAGGGATTGTGCCTGGCTTGTGGGGCAGCAGATCATAGGGTTGGGGCTTGCCCGAACAGGGGTGGTTCATCTGTATCCAACCCTTCTAGCTCTTCGATGAGAGGATCGGCCCCAGCACCAGTTCAGCAGCAGCAGTATCAGTCTTCGAGGCCCTTACTGCCTCAGTCTCAGGCATTCCAGCAATAACACCCCCAGCAGTATGCACAAGCCCAAGTTCAGACCCAGAATAGGCAGAGAGATTTCCAGCAGAGGGGACCAGCAGCCAGAGGACAAGGTCAGGCCATGATGATGGCTATGAAAGAAAAAATTGCACCAGGTGAGGCAGTGGCAGGTACTATTCTCGTCAACTCCTTTCCAGCTTCGGTATTGTTGATTCTGGTGCATCGTATTCATTCATGTCTGCACGATTTGCGACACGGATAGGATTGGAGCCTGAGTCATTATCAGTGAGGCTCAATATACTTACTGGTAATGGTCTTGTGGGAGTAGATCGAGTGTTTTCCTCGTGTCGGATCGTAGTTAGCGGTAGGGAGTTCCCCGCTAGATTCATAGAGTTTCCTATGGCAGACTATGATGTAGTCCTAGGCATGGATTGGTTGAGGAACCAGTATGCTAGGATAGACTGCCATATTGGCATAGTTGTCTTTAGTATCCCCGGCGAGCTAGAGTTTTCGTTTTTCAGAGGCACAGTGGAGCCATCTTTCCCAGCATTGCGGATGGCAGTAGCAACAGTACAGTTACCCCGGATAGTTGAAGAGTTTTCAGATGTCTTTCCAAAGGAGCTTCCAGGGATGCCGCCAGAGCGGAAGATTGAGTTCACTATAGACTTGATTCCTAGGACAGCACCAGTGTCAGAGCGAGTCTATAGGATGGCGCCTTCAGAATTGGAGATTTGGTACAAGATGATTGAAGAACTGAGGACCAAGGGATTCATCCGTGCAAGTGGATCGCCTTGGGGAGCCCCGATGCTTCTTGTGAAAAAGAAGGATGGTGCGTCCAGGCTATGTGTTGATTATCGTTCCTTGAATTCGGTGACAATCAAGAACAGATACCCTCTTCCGAGGATAGATGACTTGTTTGATCAGCTCAGAGGGGCTTCAGTGTTCTCGAAGATCGACTTGCGGTCAGGATACCACCAGATCAGAGTCAGAGAGTAGGACATCCCGAAGACAGCATTCAGATCGAGGTATGGACATTGGGAGTTCCTTGTTATGCCCTTTGGAGCGACCAATGCGTCGGCCGTATTCATGGACCTCATGAATCGCATTTTTATGCCTTACTTAGACCAATTTGTGATCGTGTTCCTAGATGATATCCTGGTCTACAGCAAGAGTGAAGCAGAGCATGAGCAGCATCTCAGAGTCGTCCTTCAGACGCTTAGGGAGCATCAGTTGTACGCCAAGTTCAGTAAATACGAGTTCTGGCTCGATCGCATTTCGTACTTGGGTTACATCATTACCCGAGGAGGAGTGGAAGTGGATCCCCAGAAGATTGTGGCTATCGAGTCATGGCCGGTACCCAGCTCAGTGGCAGAGGTTCGCAGCTTCTTTGGATTGGCCGGCTACTACCGGCGGTTCGTTTTAGATTTCGCAAGGATTTTAGCGCCGATGACCCAGTTGACCCGCAAAGATGTACGGTTTGTTTGGACAACAGAGTGTCAGGAATCATTTGAGAAGTTGAAGCGAGGTTTGATAACGGCTCCCATTCTTACCCTTCCAGATGGGACTGGAGGATTCACATTTTATTGCGACGCTTCAGGCAGAGGATTGGGGTGTGTCTTGATGCAGCATGGGAAGGTAATATCTTATGCGTCACGCCAACTTCGTGATCATGAGAAGAATTACCCGACCCACGACTTGAAATTGGCGGCGGTAGTGTTTGCTTTGAAGTTGTGGAGACAATACTTGTACGGAGATAGAGTGGAGATCTTTACTGATCATAAGAGCCTAAAGTATGTTTTCACCCAGAAGGACCTTAATATGCGGCAGAGAAGATGGCTCGAGCTATTGGTGGATTATGATGTAGATTTGCAGTATCATCTCGGAAAGGCCAACGTTGTAGCAAATGCATTGAGCAGGAGAGCCGGAGTTTATTTCCTGACGACGCAACCAGAATTATTGGCAGATCTTCAGAAGATGGAAATTGAAGTGGTTCTTCCTACCAGTGTGGTATTGATGGCCAGTCTACAGGTTCAGTCCAGCATAGTTGAGAGGATCCGGATGGCGCAGTCAGCAGATTCCAAGCTTCAGCGACTCAGAGCAGAGTGTGAAGCAGGAAGAAGGCCAGAGTTATGTATCCATGAAGACGGTACCCTTCGGCACGGCACTCGTCTTTGTGTACCTAGTAGAGATATCAGACAGGAAGTCATGGCAGAAGCCCACAGTTCTCAATATTCTATTCATCCGGGTGGTACGAAGATGTACCGTGATATTCGTCAGCATTTCTGGTGGAATAGCATGAAGAGGGAGATAGCCCGATTTGTCTCTCGGTGTTTGGTTTGCCAACAGGTTAAAGCTGAACATCAGAGGCCCGCTGGACTTCTTCAACCCTTACCGATCCCAGAATGGAAATGGGAACATATAACCATGGATTTCGTGACCGGATTGCCCAGATCTCCGGCCGGCAGAGATGCTATTTGGGTAATTGTGGACAGACTTACCAAGGTGGCACACTTTCTCCCATTCAGAGTTGGACAGTCGACGGTGCAGCTAGCAGAGATGTACCTCAGGCAGATCGTCAGGCTTCACGGTGTGCCAGTCAGCATCACCTCAGACAGGGATTCAAGATTCACATCACACTTTTGGCGCAGCTTGCAGAAGAGTTTGGGGACTCGCCTTCAATTCAGCTCAGCTTATCACCCGCAGACGGATGGTCAGTCAGAGCGCACAATCCAGACTCTTGAAGATATGTTGAGATCTTGCACCCTTGACTTTGGTGGTTTATGGGAGAATCATCTGCACCTGGTGGAATTCTCGTACAACAACAGTTATCAGGCCAGTATCCAGATGGCACCCTTCGAGGCTCTCTATGGCAGAAAGTGCAGATCCTCGCTAGCATGGGACGATGTCGGAGAGAGGCAGATGCTCGGACCCGAATTGATTTCCCAGACGGTTGAAGTGGTCAGGAAAGTCAGAGATCATCTCCGAGTTGCCCAGGACCGCCAGCGCCATTGGGCCGATGCTCATTGGCGTCCCTTAGAATTTGCTGTCGGCGACCATGTATTCCTTAGGATCTCGCCTAACCGCGGCGTCATTCGCTTTGGCGTGCGGGGAAAGCTTAGTCCTAGGTATATAGGGCCGTTCGATATTCTAGAGCGAGTAGGAGATGTATCCTATCGTCTCGCTCTTCCGCCGTCGCTAAGTGAGGTACATGATATATTCCATGTGTCCCAATTACGACGGTATATTCCGGACCCGAGCCACATCCTAGACCATTCGGAATTGATTGTTGGTACCAATCTTTCGTATGAGGAGAGGCCCGTGTCTATTTTGGACCGGAGGGAAAAGATACTCAAGAACAAGACTATTAAATTAGTCCGTGTTGCTTGGGGTCATCACTCTCTGGGTGAGTCAACGTGGGAGCGTGAGGACGACATCCGATCGCGATATCCCTACCTGTTTGACTCGTGAGGTATAATGTCTTTCTTATGCCTTACATTTTTTCTTCCTTGCTTGCATTGTATGATTGTATGATTGGACTGCTTAGTGTAACTTGCCTGTGCTTAGTGTAGCTTGTCGTGGCAATCTCTAGCACCTTGATTAAATTTCGAGGACGGAATTCTTTTAAGGTGGGTAGAGTTGTCACCCTCATTTTCCGTATTTTCCCGTATTTCGTATTTATACTCGTATCTGAATTTTGGCAGGTATTTTTATTTTTCTCAACTTGTAGGATTTCGATATTTCTCGTATTTTGGGTTTTGGCATGGCTTGGTTTTATTTGGATTGGTTCGATTTTATGTGGCTTGGATCACCTTAACCTATGCTACCCCTCAACCCACCACAACTCACCCTCCTTATAACCCCCACCTACCACTCTCTCTCCTCATAACTTCCACCATTAATTTCCTTCTTCTTCTTCTTCTCCTTCTTCCACAACTCTCCTAACCCTAGGCAAGTGCACCTTGCCACTTCATGAGAGCCATATTTTCTTGGTTCATTTCCTAGATTAGGACATGGTGATCAACATTAGAACTTGGTGTTTTGTGATTTGAAGTCTCCTTTGCTCTAGATCTAAGTTATTTCTATTTTCGGATTTTGCATGGTTTGATCTCTTTAAGTTGGATTTTTATGGGTTTTGGTGTTTCCAAGTGGAAGAGCATTCAATTCTACCCAAGTTGGAACTTTGGAAATCTGGATTTAGAGTTCGGATGGCCAAGTTATGATGCTTTGAAGCCATGGGTTCATCCATGGTGTTCTTGCTGTTTGGAGAAGACAGTGAGCAGTGTGCAGAGCTGTTTAGCTTACGCACACTGAGCTGCGTGCGCTCTTTAGCGTACGTACGCAGACTTGGGTACGCCTCCTGTTGGAAGCGTGTCTCCTTGAGCGTGCGTGACTTTTCACCTACGCTGCTCTCTCAGCGTGCGTGACTTTTCACCCACGCTGCTCTTTGTAGCGTGCGTGACTTTTCACCTACGCTGCTCTCTCAGCGTGCATGACTTTTCACCCACGCTGCTCTCTGTAGCGTACGTGACTTTTCACCCACGCTGCTCTCTGTAGCGTGCGTGACACGCTGCTCTCTCAGCGTGCGTGACTTTTCACCCACGCTGCTCTCTGTAGCGTGCGTGACTTTTCACCCACGCTGCTCTCTGTAGCGTGCATGACTTTTCACCTACGCTGCTCTCTCAGCGTGCGTGACTTTTCACGTACACTGCTCCCTTGAGCGTGCGTGACTTTTCACGTACGCACCTCCCTTGAGCGTGCGTGACTTTTCACCCATGCAGCTCTCTGTAGCGTGCGTGACTTTTCACCCACGCTGCTCTCTCAGCGTGCGTGACTTTTCACGTACCAGCTCTTTCAGCGTGCGTGACTTTTCGTACGCTGCTTCCCTGACCCCTTGCTTAATCCACTGGCTCTTAGAGTTTTGGTTTTATTTCTTTAAGCTTGGCTCTTCTATAGCCCTGTATATTGATATTTTATTAGATATTTTACGCCCATTTTATATCCTTACGCCTTTTGTGAGGAACTTGATTTTACTTAATATGTTTGGAATGACTATTGTACATGGCATGGTATGGCAAGGAACTTGCATAACACGACAGTGACCCGTAGTGGTGCACTCCTGACATGACCCACCTGACATGATAGTGGCCCGTCGTGGCGCACTCCTGACAAGTATCCTGACATAATTTATTTTAATGCTGTTACTTGACTTGCCTTGACACCGTGGGTAGTTCTTTAATTCTTGCTTGCTTGTTAAATCCACTTGTCCTGTCTTGCATCATGTCTAGGATGGGACTCCTGAGTACCACGGTCAGGAGTACCTACTAAAATGGATTAAGGTTAATAACTAGAATAACACAGTAGTCATGAAGAGATGACACAGCTACAGGCAATCCCGTTACCTGGGCGCTCCAGGGATTTGTAGCCTGCCGTCGAGTAGGGCGCATTTCCAGCACACTGTCAGGTGTTGCACCCTCTAAGTCACCTAAGGGTACATGCGTCTCCTGGACGATGTACCCACCTGAATTCAACCCTAATCTTTCGTCCTGGATAACCTGGATGGTCTGCAGGGCTTGTGGCTGTGGAATCATCTCATTGCATCTTGTTAGCAATTAGGCCTGTGATAACCCTAGTAAGTTAAAGTAGTAAGCCGTAGTATCTGCTTGGCCGTGATTGATTGAATGAGGTATAACCAGTCTAGCCATGTCTTGATCCAGTACAAGATTGCTCCTTGTCTTAATTTCTTGCATTATTATCTTGCCGATAAATGGTGGGAAATCAAGTTCTGTTCAGACGAAGGGTTACAATCCCGGTCCTTGTTTGGTTTACGGGTTGTAACCTGGCTATCGGAATAGTCCCATGGTTATCTCGTCGTATATCTTCCTGACATGTTTTCGTAATTTTAGTTTTAATATTAGATTTCTGTGCTGATTGCTGGCTTTTGTTCTTATTTCGTGGCCCCCTTGTGGCACTTGCTCTTTCTGGGGTTGACCCAGCTGGTTTTGTGTGGCCAGATTTCGGAGCAGCTCCCGAGGATCTACCAAGCTTCCAGCCCAATGGTGAACACTAGACGAAATCCGGACCAAGAGTGGGTTTTCTATTTTGTTTCGCTCACTCTATTGTAAAAATTATTCTTTTGAGGCGTTTAGCCGACGAGCACCTGTTAGCTCGAAGCACTTTTACTTACTGTCTGCCTACGGGCTGTAAACATGATTGACAAATCCTAGGGTTGATCATGTATGACTAAACTCTTGCTAGTCCTAACATTTTGTAACGACTAGCTTCATGATCAGCTGAATATGTAATATTTGGGATGCCTTATTATTGTATATTTAATGATCATACATCTTGCGACTTTACTTACTTGTGGTGATTGAGACACTAGGCTTGTTCATGACCATAAGAGACTGTTGGCTTGTAGAAAACCCTCACATATCTAGACAGCCGTGACCGTATATCGAGATGGTTTCCATTTCAATATACGTAGCTGGCTATGTCTGCCCCCGCTCTCCAGTATTCTGGTTCTGGGACGTGACACCCACACCATTAAATTGGTCTTTTTACTATGTGACACATATGATAGAAATGGAGAACCATTGGAGAACATTTTTGTGTGTATACAATTTCTATGTAGAAACTCTTCCAATTAGGATAGAAATCTCCTTAAGTACAATGCCAAGTAGGATATGAACTCAATTTTAGAAATCACCATTGGGATGGTCTTACAGCTTTCTCGACTTGAAGAATTTATTGCTAACCGCGGAAACTAGTACATGCCAGATTTGTACAGCTGTACTCACTCACCAATATTACTTCTGCGAAACCTACTTTCTTTCTATAACAAAGTTGTTGGTCATCTTAATTATTGTAACAAATGATGTTTCTCAATTCGTCTATTTCCGAAAATAATTCTTCGTTTCTTGTATATTCCACGCATATATATTTTTTTTTTTTTGTAAGTTGACATGACTGAAGATTTTGCAAAAACCTAACACTAACATTAACATATGGGTAAATAGTTTGAGAAATATCATGAGAAAAGTTGATTATATATGACATTACAATTAAAAAACTACTCAGCTGAATATCCTTACTTTATATGAAAATTGAGCAGAAAACTTGAACCAATAAAAGTTAAGAAAATAATTTTTTCACCACGGTTTGTAATTGCGGACGTGACCGTCAGCCGACGTGGCGGTCATCCATTGCCCTCCCCCCTCCCGCTATCTCCGGATCCCACCCGAACCAGGGGACAATGGCCGGCCATACCAGCAGTTACAAACCGCGGACAACGTAACAGCTCCGTAAAAGTTATAGTTGAAGCCTTACAGTTTCAAAAACATTTTACGGTTATTTTTTAGCTCGGCCAGTCCTTACAATAAAATAAGAAAGTTCAAACTGGCTCTAGGCCTGGTTAATCGTATTCTATAGTAATAACTTTAGTAGAAAGATGATCCATAGAGGACCTATACCCACTTATACAAAGTAAATTTTAGTAAACAAAATGGCAATTACATAGTTCGAACCATAAATAAAAAATGCATTAAGAGAACCATTACCAAAAGATCAACTAATTTACTTGTTATTAGTTTTTCAAACATTTTTAATTATTCTAATAATTACTTTGTGCTTTTGTCTCCAAATAATTTTATTTTTATTTGACTGTTAGAAAAACGATAAAAAAGTTACTCAACTAGTTATTTTTTTATTAACTTTTATTTGTCAATTTTTTTCTATATGATTTTATTTCTTAAATCGATTGATAAAATTGATATATCCTTAAGAAAAAAGTCTTTAAAATTCTATTAGATTAATCACAATTTTTTTATTTATTTACCCATTCAAGTTGTCTCACTTTCAAACCGTCCTAAATCAGAAAAATTTTGGACCACCCCTGCTTTTTCGTGTCTGGTCGAACTGAGCCGTGTCTTGTCATCTTTATTTTGACTAAGAATGGTCCGTTTTCTAGCATGTATGTTTCATGCACCGATCGACTTCTCCCCCTTGCCGACGGACGGGACAAACACTTGTGTTTTTCTTGTTACAAGTATTTTATTTCATTATATATATGTTCTGTTATTTATTTTTTTATTTTTATTTTTTGTATGTGCAAGCTGGCAAGCGACGATGATGTGCTGAGCAAAGTAGAGAAAACGGCTAAACGGCATGTTGTGCGTATGTGGGGAAAGGAACAACTCACGTGAAAGATAGCCCTTCACCTTATCACTGCTAGCTTTTGCCCACAAAAGAGTAACGTATTTGCATTTTCTCTCTTATTTACTTTTGGTTTTCCGTAATTTGTTATTCTCCCCAATTAATATAGTCATTATAATTTTTTTAAATAATAATTCACACACCTACACATTCTTACGATTAAGAGACTCGAAACATTTTTCCATTCCACTTGAGCTGCAGACGCTGGACATATAGTCATTACAACTAGTGCATCAAAAACTTATATATTGCATAAAAAGCAATATGTGTGGCCTGGCTTTGTAATGTTTATTAGCCATGTATATATGTTACAAATATTTGTACATCCTCAAACTAGAAAATGAGGAGATAATAAAAATAAATTGTCATATGAGCAAATAGTTTAATCCTTTTCATTGGACTAATATGGTTACCAACGAAGTGAAAGTATGAAAACTCATACGTACTTTGTGTCCCTTCTCTTGTATAAGCAAACTCTTTGGTGGTATATTTATATTTAGCTATATACAAACTCGTAATTAAAACGTGTAAACCAAATGATAAAAATAAGTTACCACTATTCTCCTCTCCTATATATATAACAAGGTGGCTAGAGATCTCACACAAATTGCTCTCATAACCAAGGCTCCCCCCCACCCCCCCCCCCCCCCCCCCCCCCCCCCCCCCCCCTCTTGCTAGCTCAAGGGTTTTTCTCTTCTTCTTGAGGAGAAGAAGGAAAGACCCTTCGCTTGGCTTCTCTTCATTCATCGCCAGCTCTTTCGCAACAATTTTGTTTCTAGAGCTTCGGGAAGGAAAAAAAAAAGACGATGGCCGGACTTTCTCCCAAGCATCCTTTGGCCTTCACCTTCGGCATCCTAGGTAAAGCGAGTGCTGGTGGATCGATATGCATATGGATCAAGATCTCTACATATATATTACTGTCTAATGAACTTTAATTTCTTCTTTTTTTGTGATAATGTTTGGAGAGATTATGTGCGATAATTAAAACTTAAAAGTTCATTAGAGGGGAATACTCCACTGTAATATATATATAGAACGTGCACATGAATTTGCTCCCTTGTGATTGATTTATTAGTTGAGTTAATTGGTATGAATCTCTGTTTTCCTCTACACTACACCCTAGTTGTGTTAAGTTGAGCCAAGCAAATATTTAGGTTGGCCTCTCTTTTAGCATGACACATTTAGCCAGGAAAGTTAGGTAGGGCTACCATGATCGAAGACTAGCTGTTCTACTAGAGAGAGAGAGAGAGAGAGAGAGAGAGAGAGAGAGAGAGACTCATGGTTAGTTCACTAAATAGGTCTTGCTTGCCTAGCTAGCTAGTTTCATCTTTTTCCTCTTTCGACTCCTTCATTTGTAGCGTGCAATTAATTGTATCAAATCTGTCATTTTTTACTTTTTTATATATGAGATAACTAATTGATATCTTCGATTTATGTTGCTGATGCATAGGTAACATCATTTCATTCATGGTGTACCTTGCCCCACTGTAAGTATCAGTTTCCCTTCTTCTTCTTCTTCTTCTTCTTCTTCTTCTTCTTCGTATACATATAATATCATATATGATCCATTCTATGATCACGAACCTTCAAGTAGTTATAATCGCGTCAGAGTCATTCTTGCAGTGCAACATTCCGAAGAGTGTACAGGAGGAAGTCGACGGAAGGATTCCAGTCGCTGCCCTACGTCGTCGCTCTCTTCAGCGCCATGTTGTGGATATACTACTCTCTCCTCAAGGGCTACAAGGACACCCTCCCTCTCATCACCATTAACGCCGCCGGCTGCATCATCGAGGGTGCATATGTCATCATGTACCTCATTTATGCCCCCAAGACTGCCCGGGTACGTACGTACATGAAAACAAATTTCTTAACTAATGTTTGTCAATTATCAATTGATCGTGTAATATTTTTAATTTTCTGTGTAGATCTACACCGCCAAAATTGTTTTTCTCTTGAACATCTCTACGTTCGGGCTGATCGTTCTTCTCAGTCTGGTACTATCCAAGGGCCACGCACGAGTCAACGTCCTTGGAGGGATCTGCACGGGCTTCTCCGTGTCTGTGTTTGCTGCACCTCTGAGCATCATCGTGAGTTGCTGAATGGCATTATTTCAATATTTAATCTAAATTCATGAGTCCTTGTAACTGCATGGTACTGACAACAACTGTGTCCTTCCTCAGAGGCTTGTGATCCGCACCGGAAGCATCGAGTTCATGCCCATATCCTTGTCGATCACCCTCACGCTAAGCGCCATTGTCTGGCTCGGCTACGGCTATGTGATAGGCGATAAATTCGTAGCGGTAAATTTCACTGAACTCAAACCACTAGCTAGCTTGTAACATTAATTTTTCTTCTGTCAAGATTTAGTTGGGCAGCTTATAATGCAAAAATTGTAAGCGGTCGGTGTAGCAACTGCTTGGGCACTCGCGTGTGAGGTGATGACGAGGATTGGCAGGGAGAAGATTCGATTAGGGATTGAACAGTAGGAGCAATTGGGTTTGTAATAGGACCCCATGAAATAGATCAACAATATTGGGCCGAACCTTGTGGAGGAGCGGCGGCTGGGCTTTCGAGCGGTTAATGGACTTTCGAGCGGTTGCTGTGGATTCTGAAATCCGGTTGATCAAAAGAGTCATACAACTTACTTTTATTAATAAATAGTCAAAAGAGCCATACAATTATATATTTATATAGATAGAGAACAAATTTGAATCTGCATAGAAGAACAAACCTAAATTTGATTGTTTCTTAACAACAATTATGCATGTTTGTTTTTCAATCAGTAATTTTCTCCTTAGTTTGTTTCTTGTGCATGTTTAAACAGATTCCGAACATACTAGGGTTCGCATTCGGGGTGATCCAGATGGTGCTCTACGCATACTACAAGAATTACGCGAGACGGGAGCTGGCAGCGGCGGTGGAGCAGCAATGCGTGCCAGAACACGTCATCGCGATCCCGATGCCGAACGCGGAGGTGCACCCGATCGATCGGGTTGTCGATAGCATCAATGATGAGGACACTAATGAGCTCGAGATAACAAAAGTCTGGAGAGTCAAGCGAGAGATCGTCGAAGAAGCAGATGCCGCCCATTCCGCGACTGACACAACTTGATCTCACACTATTTATCACTCCTTTTGCGGAAATTGGCTACATGTCCTTCCCAAAACTTCCTATGAGAGAGTACTTCGCATGATAATTACTTATGTTGTTACATATCTACTCATGTCAATATATATATGAAATTAATATTAGTAAAATACTTTTTATTATTAATATTTTTCAATTAACTGCTTGCTGGCTAGCTCTCTCGTGTGAGCTGGTTTGCACACGTGCCAGGAGTTAGGACTTGGATTCGTGTCGCATTTCTCAGGTTGCTGCCAGGAAGTGAAAATGATGGGAGGATGCTTACGAGTTGGCGGGAAAGGGGATCAGTTATCGGAAAATGTCTTTTTCTTAAGTAGGAAACTTGTTACTCTTCTCGTCAAGGTGCCACGGATTTGTTAGGGATTCAAATATCTCATTTATTAAAAGAAAAGCAAAAATACAAACTCACTAAACATAGTTAGTTACTTTCACGTGTGCTGCACGCTAAAAAAAAAAAAAACCTTATGATTGAAATATAAAATTTTAAATTATGTTAGAATATTTTAAATATAATTTAAATATATTTTAGTTATGATTTATTATAAATATATTTTTTAACTTTTCGATATGTGTTTAGTTAGATAATATCATTTAGTTAGTTTAAATATAATTTAAATTCTAAAATATTTTAGTATTTATACCTATTCACGTAGTTAGGAGAATTTTAGCTTTTAATTTTATTTTAAACTTCGTGAGAAAATAACTGCGGTTACGGGACTTAATTTTTTTTTAACGAAATAGTTGATAAAATACACACGGCTTAGACGGCTTAATCTTGAGTCGTTTTGAATCCCCATTATATATATATATATATATATATATATATATATATATATATATATATATATATATATGAGTGCTCTAGAACCAACCGGCTGGTTTTGTATTATAGAACAAACCTATGTTATACACGTTGGATCGGAATTGCATGGTTGATATTAAATGAATTAAAAAGGTGGTGGGGTCTACACCTTTTAATCTCAACCACTAAATTCTAATCCAATCCATAAAATATAGGGTTGTTCTATAATACAAAACCAGCCTGCTGGTTTTGGAGCATTTTATATATATATATATATATATATATATATATATATATATATATATATATATATATATATATATATCAAAACTAATTATTGTATTGATCAAAGGAAAAGTCAGTAACATCCGATAGATTGTCTCGCAATGGAGGACATCCGACACAAGTTACATATCACTTAACCGTACAATGATTCTTTAGTCACCTTCGAGAATAGTTATGATCCTTCTTGATATACAATCATTAATGTATACGATAATCTAACGTCCACTCTCGTAGGCGTGGTCGTTACAAGTCGTTCTTCTTTGTGCGTTTCGTGCGGTGCTTTCCAGATTTGTCCATCTTCTCATCAAAATCGGAAGAAAACTGGTTCGCTGCACCAACTTTGGCCTCAGTTTGTGCCCTCCTCGGCACAGAACGAATATCGTATGGGCTATTGAATCGCCGATCCCCCTCGTCTCGTGGCTGCACATGATTTTTCACGCCTCCGCGTATGCGAGTCCCATTGCAACCTTGTCGATCCGAATGTTTCCCATGAGCTTTGAGCAACTCCTTGCGTAAGTTACTTCATTTTGTCGCTTCTACCTCCGCGCAGCTTGCGACGCGCTTCTCTGCACTTGTGCCCAGTCCGGTAGCACGGTCTGCCTCCCTCCGTGGAAGTGGCTGTTGGAAAATGTGAATGTATATTTGTTATAATAATAATATCAATTTTTCTATCAACGAATCTATGAAAAGGTGTACAAATCTTTTCATTGGAAAAGGTGTACGAATCTATTTATTGGAAAGGTGTGCCCTTTCCATCGTGTCTTTATTTCTATAAATACACATGTGTTTGGAGCATTCAAGCATTCATTCAATTCATTCATATTGCATTAGTTAGTCTAAGAGAGAGAGACAACCAACGTTGCTTCGACGAGTTCCTACGGTGTGAAGTGCTGCTACCGAAGAAAATAACCGTTGTATCCTGGGAGACTAATCGCTATTAAACCGTAAGCACCAGTACGAGGTGAATATTGTCTTAAGGACATTGAACCAAGTTCAAGCCTCGGTATCATTTTATTGATTTTAATTTCAGAGTCTAAATACAGAGTTTGAGATTTATACTAACAGTGGCTCCTCGGGACGCCCCTTTAAAACACCCATGGTCTTTTACGAATGGCCTTCCTCCTCGAAACTTTCCTTCTTCTCGAGCACCGTTAGGTATGTTGTCCCCCTTTTGCCACCCTTATCGAGCTGAGTAGCGAAGATAGCTTTCCCCTTTGAAGGCTTGCCTCGTGTAGCTTTAACCATGCACGATGAGCCTTCCTCCATAAAGACGACAACTCCCAAGTGTGGCATTGGAATCGCCTTAGCCGCGATAAGGAAATCAATGCCTAGTATCATTTTGAAGTCATTCAGCGTTGTAACGGTAAAATTGCCAATACTCGACCAATTTTTCACTGCTATGCGAACCCCCTTGGCTATCCCATGCACTAGGCACGCTTCCGCATTTACAGCCTTCATCTTGCTTGAATCTTCCTCCATGGCTAGACCCAAGTGACGGACCTCCGTGTCTGAGATAAAGTTATGAGTAGCGCCAGTGTCAACGCCCGTGTGCTCGTGTCATTGATTCTCACGTCAATGTACATAAGCTCCCTGTTCGGAGTACTCGACACAACAGACTTGGTCTTCATGGCATTGAGTAAGCGCAACGCACCCATGTGCGCTCCCACTTCGCACTCTTCGTCCTCCACCTCCTCGGTTCAGACGACGCTAACACGCATGCTCCTCTTTGGACAATCCCGAGCAAAGTGATTCTCTCTGCATATGAAGCACGAAATAACTCGCTCGGGTTGGGCCTTCTCGTGCTTTTTCCCCTCAGACGGACCCTCCTTATGAGAGCTCTCCCGCTCTCCCCACCCCTTGATGGACTTTGGCTTGACCTTGGCATCGTTGTCGTCCTACATGTCATCGATGAGCCGTTCGGCTGCTGCCATGACGGTGTTCAAGTCTTGCACCCTCTGTCCCTGCAATTCTTGAGCCGTCCACGGTTTTAGTTCATCGTGGAAGAAGAATAAACGATCCTCTCGCCCATGCTAGATATCGCGAGCATCAAGCGTATAAACTCCACGATGTACTCCTTGATCGTCCCGGTATGCTTGAGTTGTCGCAAGCTCCGCCTCGCTGCAAACTCCACATTCTCCAGATAGAACTGAGATTTGATCTCCTTCTTGAGATCCTTCCAAGTCTCTTTCGAGCACAAACTCTTCTCGGCTTCCATACACTTTCGATGCCACCACAGCATAGCATCGTCGGTGAAGTAGAGTGAAGCAATATCCACCTTCTCGGCGTCATCGTTGATGTGCAACGTCTTGAAGTATTGCTCCACGTTGCATAAGAAGTTCTCAACTTCTTTGGCATTCCACACCCCGCTGAAGGATTTTGGCTCGGGATCTTCCGTCTTGTCACGACCCGCACCCTAGAGTTAGGGCACGAGAACGTAACGACGTCCAGCCTACGCCGCAGTGTCGGCGGTAGAACGCTGTCCTAGGTCGCAACATCTAACAATATAAAGCTAAGCAGTTTATACTCCCCGAATGGGGGTGACATAGCAGATACAACTCAATCACATCTAAGGTAGAGCATGATAAGAATAGATAAAACATGAAATCCAAAATAAATACGGGAGATAGAAGTCTAAGTGTCTAAGATACATGAACCCAGAAGTACATCTCAAAACTCAAATAAAGATACAGTAATCCACAAGGTAAATACAACTCCAGACAAAAAGAAATAACTACCTAAACAAACCCTACTGTGTCTCCTCTAGGCTAGCAGGCATTGGTATCTGACTTGCACCGAAATGCGTGCCCGATCCAATGTCCACCAAAACCTAGCAAATTATATGTCAACGAGTCCAGAATGACGATACGAACTCAACGGTAAATCCGGAATTGGATTCCGAAGAGCCGGCGTCAAAAAGTCCCGTTGACCCAGAAAGTGGGACCCGCTTTGCACCGAAATGCGTGCCCGGGCCCACGTTCTCCAAATCTAACAAATTTTATATGAAAACATGCCAGAACGATGCCACAAGTCTAATAGTGGTGTCAGAAATGAAATCTGGAGTCCCGTGTTCAAAAATAGAATTTTATAAGTTGGAAATTACGAATTTGGACGGCCAACTTTGGCGTCAAATTCAACCAATCAAACAAGCTCACAATGAAACGAAACTGAAGGGGTAGCAAGAGGGTTATACCAGCTTCGCACAGGAACTGGTAGCACGCCAAACGGAGCTACGGTGGAGGAGATACAAGCTGACGAAGTTGGCCCCGCAAAACTGTCCAAATTTAATACAATTTAAACGGTCAACTTGGTGGCCGGTTTTCATGTATCAAACGATAAAATTAACGGACGAAAATTGACAGGGATAAAGGTGGATATACCAAGATTGCGACGGAGCGAAGAAATCGCCGATCCAACGGTCGTATCTCCGGGAAAATGCGTGCGAAGTCGCTGCGACGGAGCGCCAAAATGAACGTCATTTCGCGCGCGTCACGACGGGACGTCGTGTAAAACGCACGAATCGTCTATACGTCGCGCCGGGGAGCGAGGGACTGACCCCAGGGGGGCGACGGTGATCGCCCACCGCGGGGGAGGCCACGGCCACGACGGCGTGTCCGGCGGCGACTCGTCGGAGCTCGCGCACACGCGCGCAAGGGGGTGCGCGGCTGTGCCTTTTGCTGCTGTGCGTCGCTTGGGAGGCCGGCCTGGCCACGGCAAGGGCTGCGCGCACACGTGCCTAGCCCGGCGAGGCCACGGCGGCGCTGCACAGGTGGTGGCGGCGCACGGATGAGGATGGAGGTGGCCGGCTGTGAGTTTGAAGAGGAGGTGGGAAGGAGTAGGAGGGAGGAAGAGGTGGAGAAGTTGGAGGAGGATGGGAGGAGGAGAGTTGGTCGGCCAGGGTGGGGCCGACGGCCGGGCTGGCCAGGGTGGCCGGAGTGAGGGTGGTCGGGAATGGGGTGCTTGGGTTGGCTTGCCATGGCATTGCTGCTGGTTATTGAAGTTGTTGGTGTTGGAGTTGTGTAGTTTTGAAAAGGTAGAATAAGGAGGAGAGAGAGAGAGGATAAGTTAGAGAGGAAAAAGTGGCTCCCTAAATGTTAGGGCCGGCCACTTGGCCAGGAGTGTGGGAAAAAGTTGCCATTGGGAAATTAATGGTTGTGATTGAATTAAGGTGAAATCAATGGCAAGATTGGAATATAGGGGAAGTAGGAAATTTCAATAGGAATTAAATTCAAGGAAAATTTCCTATTAAATAATAAAATAGATAAAATGAGAAATTGATATTTTTGAGCAATAAATATGAGGGTGTCCCGATGGAGAAAATCATGGAGCTGGACTGGGCTCGGTGGAGCCGGATTGGACGAAAATCGAACATGATACGAAAATCGAATTAAAATTAGGAAACGATGATCATGGGCAAATAAGTAGCACATGGGGATTCCAATAAATGGGACACAAGTGGCGGACGGATAGTAGGCTCAAAGTGGGCCATGTCCATAGTTGGGGCTGACAGGTTTTGGTCGACAGGGGACCCACAAATCAAGTTGGAAAATGAATGTGACGCCGTGGCGTGAAATAAAATCGGGTCACGCGTCGGGAAAGTTATGTGAATCAAATGGAGCACAAAATGACGTGTCTGAGGGGGAAACAAAGGTCATGGGTGACGAGCGTCTCGAGTAGATCATCATTGAGGAGTTGGTTTCAAGAGACTGACTGGTCTTGCGCTCCAAAATTAAAAGTCACTGTAACGCGCTGAAAATAATCAAGAGAAAGAGTGGGAAAAATAAATAATAATCAATAGTCTAATTCGACCCGAAGTTCAGCGAATCAAAAAGAGTACAAGGGAACAAGTTTGGATGGGACACTACATACCATCATGAAGGTAATCATGTCCACTCCAAAACTCGTGAAGAAGATTTCCAGAGTTGAACATCCCTGACACTCCAAATATCAAAGGCATGGGAAAGTACACTTAAGGAAAAATAACAGAAATAATTATTTATTGAAATCAAATCAATCAGAAAATAATAATAATAAATAAAATTAAAAAAAAAATTATCCCGAAATTCAGGGTGCTCACATCCTACCCACCTTATAAAAATTTCGTCCTCGAAATTAAAATGTCCATACTCCCTCTAGGTCAAACCCCCACAATCAAAGTCCCAGAACCTTAAACAAATCATACCATCAAAAGACAACGTCCAGGGTCATGGCATACGGTGGTAGTAAGTCTCATCTAGGTATACTAGTCATGCTAACCAAAATGGTTATAGGGTATCAAAACACACAAGCAATCCAGGGTGCGAAACAAAAAGTTACAGAGACAACAAACCATCAAAACTGTAAGACAGTCTACCATCCTATATAAAAACTGGTATTCATAAAAATAAAGGAAGGTAACTACCAATCATCTGAAAAAAGTACTATCCCAAGAAAATCAAAATCACAAGTTAAAGAATTGAAAGTCACTTGCATTGAAATCCAATCACAATATATATACAGAGAGAACGTTAGAGAGGGAAAAACTAGCATCATGTATATGGGGACATGTTCATATGGTTAGATAGTAGGCGTGTGTGTGTGTCCTTGTACAGGGTTATAGCTTAGTATTGAGAGGTTAAATCCAGTTTTAGTTCAACATTTACATATAAAATCTGGAAACAAGCTAACATTTAAACCATGGAAAAAAATATGAACATAATACGGTCTCAGATTTTAGGGTTTGAAACATCACAACCAATCTCAATGGTCCTAATACATCCTATCATGATAGAAATGAAACCCTAACACACTATCAATACAGTTACCTACGCATTCAGTTCAATATTACATATTAAATCTGAATTGAACTAAACATGGAATCAATGTGAAAATGTTAACATGTAACTAGTTTTCAGGATTTTGGAGAAATTTGCACATCAAAACCAACTCAATGTTTATCACAACATGTCATGTAAGAATATGAAACCTAACATTATATCCCTACGACAATAATGTACACATCTCAAAACATTACATTTAAGAAATAAAACAGCAATTTGAACTAAACATTTGGAAACTCAGCATTAAAGGTTAACATGCACACAGTCTCAGATTTTACAAATTTAAACATAAAACTCAACCAAAATTCTTTTGAATTGAAACCCTACATATAACATACATGTGTAATTATGTAGACAAAACTAATAACATTAAATTTATATTTAATTACGAATTTAAACATGGAAAAGCAGAGAACCAGAAATATTGGTTATGAAAATTTGGACATCATCAACATATCAATATGCATCTAGATATGTGGAAAAATCAAGTGTAGCATGCATACGTGTTAGGCAAAGTGTCTGCTATATATATTCATATACATATTCTCATGTCCCAAATAAAATTAATTTTTACATTAAGACTAACATTTAGATTCCTACCAAGATTGCAAGCAGGTGATTGACGAAATCAAGACAGTTTTATTATCATTATTATTTAATACAAGAATAATAGCAAGAAAGAAATAACGAGAAAATCTGTTCTGCTTATCAGTTTAAAGAAGGAACCGTTTTGAAATCCAGACTTAAATATCAAATTCAAGATAAAATCTAGCAAAATCATCGATTCATTGTATTAAGAAAAACTCATAGCAAGAAGTTACACAAAGGTTTATGAAAACAACTAAACATACTCTTAAGTTAAATGACAAGAAACTAGGCAAAACAACAAACAATAATTTTTTTTGAAAGACTGAGAACAAGTAGAGAAAACATGTTCAAAATATTTTAAGCACAATCTGATAATCATATGCGTCTATCCAAAATCATGGTACTCTAAATCCTCGTCATACTAGTAAGCAAGGCTACGATAATCACAGAGCCCTTGACTTATGCACATATCTCTAGAATCATGGTATTTAACATTTTCGCGGTGTCGCATGCTTGGCTGCGAAAACCTTAAATTCCCACACCCAAGAAATACATCCAGAGTCAGACTATATGTCCTCACCATGCTGGCTAATGTGACTATAGAAGACTAGATTCCATAACATAGATGACCTAGTCCATATAATTTCATCTTGCCAAAAATTAAGTTAAAAATAATGAATATTCAAAAATCAAATCAAATTTATTAACGAACATCAAAATTCAAAAATGAACAAAATCCATCAAAATACAACTCGAATGCGACAGCTATCATCAAAATTCAAAATTCGACAGTCTTCCATCAAAATTAATAAATACAAACTGGAATTCAACAATAATCTATAAAAATCAAATTTAATCAACAAAAAGTAAAGATAAAACAAATCAAGGAAAGAAGAGTTTTCAAATCGAAGTTAAATAAGATTCTCAAGGGTCGTCCCAGGAATCTCTCAAGGGTCCTAACTGTGATTGAGTACCTTCAAAATATATCCTATTCCTAGTGCAGGCTGTAGTGGTACTCTAGTTCGAATACCACTACACTTTTAGTCTCGACCTGCATGGGCCACCACTAAAAACGTGTCACGACCCGCACCCTAGAGTTAGGGCACGAGAACGTAACGACGCCCAGCCTACGCCGCAGTGTCGGCGGTAGAACGCTGTCCTAGGTCGCAACATCTAACAATATAAAGCTAAGCAGTTTATACTCCCCGAATGGGGGTGACATAGCAGATACAACTCAATCACATCTAAGGTAGAGCATGATAAGAATAGATAAAACATGAAATCCAAAATAAATACGGGAGATAGAAGTCTAAGTGTCTAAGATACATGAACCCAGAAGTACATCTCAAAACTCAAATAAAGATACAGTAATCCACAAGATAAATACAACTCCAGACAAAAAGAAATAACTACCTAAACAAACCCTACTGTGTCTCCTCTAGGCTAGCAGGCACCTCCAGGCTATCTGTAAAAATTTATCAACAGGTCCAGTCAGGACTGGAGCGAGCACAGTACATCTCAACAGATCATAGCAGGTTAGAAAACATATAACATGCAGTAAAGTAAGATATAGGTACTGAAGAAATGCTGTATGTAAACAGGAAGAGAACTGTAATGTAAATATCTACTATACATAGAGAACTAACAGTGGCTAGTGAGCAGAGTACGAGATAGCACATGTGAACAGGACAGATTTGTATAGGATGTCGAGGTGCACAGGAATCTACACTACAAAGGAATTGTTCACACGACTACTAGCACTCCCCCGTATCCCCAATCAATACACAAGGATCTAAACAGGTTATATTATTGCACAGGATATCACATGGGGGCCCATATAGGGTGCACATGATAGTATACATGGGGCTCCGTGAACATGAGAGTACAAGATTCACAGGAGTGCACATGTAATGAAAGCACAGGAGTACATGATGTAAGTGAAACGCACAAGCACAATGTACCCGATGCTCCCGAGGGGGATAACATCGCATGTAGAGATCCATATAGTACCAATCCGTGTGACCAACGTGACAGTACAAGTAAAGTAATCTACTGCAGGTAATAATTCTAAGCAGGATATGAAATGATCAGAGAATGTACTCGCCTCGATAACCTGAACAGCTGATAAGTAAAGGGGAGGTCCCACTGAAGCCACAGAGTCCTATTTAAAGCAACACAGGTTACAAGGTGTTCAAGTTGAAATAAATAAAACTATACTAGCCATCTATATTATTCTAGGTTCTTCTAAGTCAAAACATCTCTAGGTCGACTCCGGTCAATAATCTAGTCAAACTAGGTCAAGTGTTGACTTACAGTTGACTTTGGGTCAACTGGTCAACTCTGGTCAAACAGGGTCAATTCTAGTCTAATATAAAGTGTACTTCGTTATTTGTACGTCGAAACTTACGACACGCAAATCGAGATAAGAAGATTATCGGTAAGGTTGATAATCTTATTATAGTTATCCACGTGTCCAACATGCCAATTTCAGCGATGTGAGATCACTGGAATTGGCTGATCTCAGTTTCGTTGTACTAATCCCGAAATACGAACATTATATGAATTAATTATTAATTAATTATAAAAAGGTTAAACTTAGAGAAATTATCAACAAACATTGTCGGACGATGAAATGAACATCGTCAACGTGTCCAGAATGGTCAAATTAGCTAGGATAGCCTACCCAACGGTCCAATTTGGACACAAGGGCAAAAAGGTAATTTCGGGTCAAAACGGTGTCCGTGTCGGAGCCGTTTTGCACCAAAAAAATGTGCAAGAAAACAAGTCTATAAAATATAACAAATTATATGTCCATGCAACCAGAATGACGATACGAACCCAACGGTATCTCCAGAATTGGATTCCGTTGACCCGATCTCAATTTGGCCCGTTGACCAGAACTTAGGATTCCGGTTTGCACGGAAATGCGTGCCGGAGCCAAAGTTCTCAAAACTCAGCAAACTACATGTCAACGAGTCCAGAATGACGATACGAACTCAACGGTATATCCGGAATTGGATTCCGATGAGCCGATCTCAAAATGACCCGTTGGCCCATACATTGGTGTCTGATTTGCACCGAAATGCGTGCCCGATCCAATGTCCACCAAAATCTAGCAAATTATATGTCAACGAGTCCAGAATGACGATACGAACTCAACGGTATATCCGGAATTGGATTCCGATGAGCCGGCGTCAAAAAGTCCCATTGACCCAGAAAGTGGGACCCGCTTTGCACCGAAATGCGTGCCCGGGCCCACGTTCTCCAAATCTAACAAATTTTATATGAAAACATGCCAGAACGATGCCACAAGTCTAATGGTGGTGTCAGAAATAAAATCTGGAGTCCCGTGTTCAAAAATAGAATTTTACAAGTTGGAAATTACGAATTTGGACGGCCAACTTTGGCGTCAAATTCAACCAATCAAACAAGCTCACAATGAAACGAAACTGAAGGGGTAGCAAGAGGGTTATACCAGCTTCGCACAGGAACTGGTAGCACGCCAAACGGAGCTGCGGTGGAGGAGATACAAGCTGACGAAGTTGGCCCCGCGAAATTGTCCAAATTTAATACAATTTAAACGGTCAACTTGGTGGCCGGTTTTCATGTATCAAACGATAAAATTAACGGACGAAAATTGACAGGGATAAAGGTGGATATACCAAGATTACGACGGAGCGAAGAAATCGCCGATCCAACGGTCGGATCTCCGGGAAAACGCGTGCGAAGTCGCTGCGACGGAGCGCCAAAATGAACGTTATTTCGCGCGCGTCACGACGGGACGTCGTGTAAAACGCACGAATCGTCTATACGTCGCGCCGGGGAGCGAGGGACTGACCCCAGGGGGTCGACGGTGATCGTCCACCGCGGGGGAGGCCACGGCCACGACGGCGTGTCCGGCGGCGACTCGTCGGAGCTCGCACACGCGCGCAAGGGGGTGCGCGGCTGTGCCTTTTGCTGCTGCGCATCGCTTGGGAGGCCGGCCTGGCCACGGCAAGGGCTGCGCGCACACGTGCCTAGCCCGGCGAGGCCACGGCGGCGCTGCACAGGTGGTGGCGGCGCACGGATGAGGATGGAGGTGGCCGGCTGTGAGTTTGAAGAGGAAGTGGGAAGGAGTAGGAGGGAGGAAGAGGTGGAGAAGTTGGAGGAGGATGGGAGGAGGAGAGTTGGTCGGCCAGGGTGGGGCCGACGGCCGGGCTGGCCAGGGTGGCCGGAGTGAGGGTGGTCGGGAATGGGGTGCTTGGGTTGGCTTGCCATGGCATTGCTGCTGGTTATTGAAGTTGTTGGTGTTGGAGTTGTGTAGTTTTGAAAAGGTAGAATAAGGAGGAGAGAGAGAGAGGATAAGTTAGAGAGGAAAAAGTGGCTCCCTAAATGTTAGGGCCGGCCACTTGGCCAGGAGTGTGGGAAAAAGTTGCCATTGGGAAATTAATGGTTGTGATTGAATTAAGGTGAAATCAATGGCAAGATTGGAATATAGGGGAAGTAGGAAATTTCAATAGAAATTAAATTCAAGGAAAATTTCCCATTAAATAATAAAATAGATAAAATGAGAAATTGATATTTTTGAGCAATAAATATGAGGGTGTCCCGATGGAGAAAATCATGGAGCTGGACTGGGCTCGGTAGAGCCGGATTGGACGAAAATCGGACATGATACGAAAATCGAATTAAAATTAGGAAACGATGATCATGGGCAAATAAGTAGCACATAGGGATTCCAATAAATGGGACACAAGTGGCGGACGGATAGTAGGCTCAAAGTGGGCCATGTCCATAGTTGGGGCTGACAGGTTTTGGTCGACAGGGGACCCACAAATCAAGTTGAAAAATGAATGTGACGCCGTGGCGTGAAATAAAATCGGGTCACGCGTCGGGAAAGTTGTGTGAATCAAATGGAGCACAAAATGACGTGTCTGAGGGGGAAACAAAGGTCATGGGTGACGAGCGTCTCGAGTAGATCATCAATGAGGAGTTGGTTTCAAGAGACTGACTGGTCTTGCGCTCCAAAATTAAAAGTCACTGTAACGCGCTGAAAATAATCAAGGGAAAGAGTGGAAAAAATAAATAATAATCAATGGTCTAATTCGACCCGAAGTTCAGCGAATCAAAAAGAGTACAAGGGAACAAGTTTGGATGGGACACTACATACCATCATGAAGGTAATCATGTCCACTCCAAAACTCGTGAAGAAGATTTCCAGAGTTGAACATCCCTGACACTCCAAATATCAAAGGCATGGAAAAGTACACTTAAGGAAAAATAACAGAAATAATTATTTATTGAAATCAAATCAATCAGAAAATAATAATAATAAATAAAATTAAAAAAAAATCATCCCGAAATTCAGGGTGCTCACACGTCTCCTCGGTGCCTCCCTACTCGAAGGTCCACCGTTTGCAATGACCTTCTCCATAATGGCAAGTTTGGTCTTGAGTTCTCCGCAACTCTCCAACACGGTCTTTAGCTCCTCATAGCCTTGGACCTTCCTACGCAAGTCCTCAATCTCAACACGATGCCCCTTGAGCTCCTTTTCAAGTGCGGATCGGATCTCTTAGAATTGCTCCCGAAATATTGCCATGGACGAAGCGACGTCGCTCTTCAGCCCATCGAAGTACTCTTCTAGTCTCGTGTTGGTTTGCTGCACGGAGCCTATGTGCATCTTCATGTCCCTCGAACCCGTCTCCAAGATCCCAAAACGCTCGGCAAGATCGGCAACGCTACGCTACACTTCGACCCATGCGGCGCACAAGCTTCCTACTCGAAAACTCGTGCCAGCCTTCCCGAACCCGCTTAGCTAAAACGATAACGCAATATTGAGAACAAAGTGGAGCAAAAGAGAGAGATTGAAAATATGAAAACTTTACTATACTAGAAAGAAATTACAACTTTGGGTGGTGAGGAGCAAATGAGCCTCCCACTTATTTATGGTGCCCATAGGACTTACAAGAAACTTCTGAAAACAGAATATTCTAAGGATTATTCAAGGGAAACTCTAAAATCTAGATACTTATAAGACGACTTCTAGAACATCTTCTAGAGAATTCCACCATCTTCTAAAATATTCCTGAGTCTTCCAGAGGATTTCCACCATCATCTAAAAAGTTTCAGAAACTTCCAGCATAATCCCGCTCTGTGTAGAGTTACATACGTCCGTCTCGGTGGGACGCAAACTTTTGTGCGTGACACTATGCTCGAGGAAGAAGTGTACATGCTCTTACTTGTACTGATGCCATGTGAATTAGACATATTCCAAACTCAAGTTTCATTATTGTGTGGTCAGTGTGTATATATTTAAGTCTTTCTTCAGAAAGGTTTCATTAATTTATGCTGACAAGTTATATGAATGCATAAGCTAATGTTTGGGAGGACATTGATATAATCTTTCTTTGGAATAATTTTTTTTATATAAGGACATAAAAATAATTTTATCTTTTTAAATAACTTTCAGAACCGTTCGTTAATAATTTAACAAGTATAGATTGTATTTATTAAAAAGCCGCGACTTAAAATAGTTCAAAATCGGACCCCTCGTAACCGTTAATAAACAATACTTTAAAAATATTTCATAACAGCGACATTGCATTTATTTCACCACAGAAAGATGCAACATCAGTTGTTCTACCAGAATGGAAGCTGAAATTGATACTTACAAACTGAAACATATTTGAAGAGTAGATGAGAGCACATGCTATTGCTTGATATGTTTAAAGTAGTGAAGAATAAGTTTAAAATGTACAGAAGCGCGAAACATCACTCTCATTCTCTCAAAATTTTCTTCAGAATTTTACAAGACAAAATCCACGAGAAGGTTTTTTTTTTTTTACCACCCGTACTTGTACATGCCTTCCTGCCTCTGAAAAATATACACTCAAATTCTAGCCTCTTCCGTTCCATTCCTCTCCATCTAATAATACAAAGGTGAAGGTGAAAGAAGAAAAAAGTTTGAATAGCTCAAGAACTACAAGCTTATTCTCTCTATTTAGCCACTTGCGCTTGTGGCATCAAAACTTCCTTGCTCGCTCGCCCGCCTCTTCTCCCTCCAATTTGCTCCCCACATCTTCGCCTCCGCTACCGCTTTCTCCCTATCAAAATCTTTGTTTGTCGCGTCCCTTGGCGAATCATCCTTCTCCAACCCATCTACGTCCCACCTCCTTCCGCTCCCTCCCCCGTCCTCTCCCTTCTCTACGGCTCGCCCTCCACGGCTCGACCTGTGGCCAGAGGCGGAGGCCAGGGCGGTTGCAGGGTCATAGGCCTGGGATGCCAGGTAGGAGAGAGCGGTCACGACGTCAGCGATGAGCGGACGGGTTGCGGCCTCCTCTTGGATACACATAGAGGCCACCGCAAGGGCTTGATACAGACCACGCATCGGGTACCGTCCTTGGAGTCTTGGGTCGGAAAGCTTTGCGAGTTTCCTTCGGTCATTGAACATGGGTCGGGCCTATAAAAAATTTATAGCTCCTGTTGCTGAGTATTTCCTTGATATCTCGCAAAATGTTTAAGGTTGATAGCCCGATTAAATTTCAGACAAGACTAAGATATTATTGAAAATTAGAAGTAATAAGAGGTATCCTCCAATTGCATAATAGCGTTATGCCCCAAATTATCCAATAAGCTTAGATAATTAAGTCTATAAGAGTTGCATACTCCTGAGGATGCAATAAGGATAGGACAAACTAAAATGTCGTCATCAATATCTTGTGTGCAACTTCCCAATTATGATTGTAATGGATCGAGGATTCGGATTCAGATGCTAGTCTTCTCAGTATCGTACGTTTGTGATCATGTTATTTGACTAGCTGTCGAAGGGAAGCAAGACCCTGGTAGGAATAGGTACAATATGCATGTATCTCTTGACCTAGTTTCAGAAGATAAATCTACTATTATTAGGCATCTCAAAGTCACTTTGTTACAATTTATTGACTACTTGTTCAACTTTGAAGAATTAAACGGCTTCATCTGGAAATTTAGTAAGACATGTTCAAGCTACCTTGTCCGAAATCTGGTGGTTAATAAATTACTTGTGATACTTAAAATGCAAGAAGAATCAGCACACAAATGCAGTAATGCTAGCACTGGAAAATGGAACAAGAAACGTACCCATGAAACAAGATTCTGTTCTCCATGTCCTTTGGTGCTGTCGATGGCCTTCCTTCCAGTAATTAGCTCCAGGAAAACAACTCCAAAGCTGTAGACATCAGACTTGACTGTCAATTGCCCAGTCATAGCATACTCTGGAGCACAATATCCATAAGTTCCCATCACCCTTGTAGAGACATGAGACTTATCGCCAACTGGACCAAGTTTTGCTAGCCCAAAATCGGAGAGTTTTGGGTGAAAGCCCTTATCCAATAATATGTTTGAGGACTTGAAGTCTCTATAGATTACTGGAGGGCTCGCTTTATCATGGAGATACTCCAACCCTCTGGCTGCACCTGCAGCAATTTTCATACGAGTATTCCAATCCAGCGATTCCTTTTCAGGAGGGAGGTCTGCACAAAATTAAAATGTATAGCTTTCGAGATGAGCAATAAAGCACTTGTCTCTATAATCTTCAGAACTTAATTGGTTTCTCTAAATTAAATCAGATAATTTATTTTTCTACTTAGGTGGAAAAGATCGCATGTTCTTCAACATGAACTCACTATAGAAAATTGACATGTGAGCTCAGTGCATGGCATGATAACATTCATACTTAGCAACGAATAACTTAGCCAGATCCTTCTGAACTCGGTGCATGGCATGTCTTTTACCAATCAATGTCCCGGAAGAAATCATTGTGAAGTGGACTCCAAAATGGGTATAAATCATTCAGTAGTATACATCAGATATACCATAAAAACTATTCAACATACTATTAATTAGATACTAATAAATTAATAGAAGCTTGGGCTAGTCTCAACACTTCTGGATGAAGTCCCAAATTTGGCTGCACATGTGAAGGCTGAACCACGATAAGGAATGACATTGATTGAAAATGTTAGGCTTTCCTTTGCGGGCCAAAACCAGTATTTGACCAAAAGTACACAAGAAGTTAAAAAGCTTAAAGTAGAGCAACAAGAATTTTAAGCCAACTAATACGCATTTCTTTGCATAAGAAGACTATCCTTCGATCCATTGGAGTAACCTTTGACAAAATCATTTCTATGTTTCAAGAGACTTGGTGAAATGCTTTATGAGTTATTTTTCATGCCAACAGAAACTCACACATTTCCAATAACAACAAACGTCTATCCCAAAATATTTGGGGTTGGCCATTTGAATCCTTTTTTCCATTCAGTATGTTAAGGGTCATGTCCATTGTAACATTAACAAAAACCATATCCCTCCCCTTCTTACAACCTCAGTCCAAGTTCTTTAGGGCTACTCCTAGTTCTAGTGGCTCCTTCATTAATATCTTATTTCTCATCCTAAATGGTGTACTAGTTTGTCTCTGTTGCATATGTCGAAATCAAACAATTTTCTCTCATCTTATCCTCAATGACACCACTCCAACTCCCCTCAATTTCTTATATCTTTCAATATATTGCCACTTATGTGTCTAGCATTCTCATTTCAGCTAAGCTCATTTTTGACATGTTTCTCAATTGTCCAACACTCTGACAATAAAGCATAGTTGGTCTTATAGATGTCGAAGAATTCTCTTTTCAACTTCAACAATATCTTGTAGTCACAAAGCACACCAACTCTCTTCTATTTCAACTATCTGGCTTCAATTTTAAGTTCAATCTCTTTGTTAAGTTGAGATATGAAATGACTCAACTGAATAGATTAGTTTCATTGATGCAGAGTACATATTTATTGTAAGAGAGGGTGAATCCTCACTTAGTTCCTAGGCAACTACTAAAGTAGTACAAAAGATGCTGACAATGGACACACAAGAATGGTAACTCTCTCTCTCTCTCTCTCTCTCTCTCTCTCTCTCTCCAAATTGAAGCAAATATATCATGCATGCTGTTGTCAGTTGGGTACATAAAGAAGAGAGCCTGGTAGAAGCTAGCAGCTCCGTAATCAAATCGTTGTACTGGTCCTCCGAATGAGTAAATGGAGTGCACATATGCTTGCAAATATGCTTGCTCATGAGTGCATCTTGAACAAAATGACAATCTACTTAAATGTGCTTGGTTCTCTCAAGAAAAATTAGATTGCTGGCAATGAAAATAGCCGCTTGGTTATCACAGCGCATATTAAGGCTCAATGTAAAGGATGTCAGCCATGACTCTGTATTTTGTTGCTACATTTGACTTGGCTACGATCTCCATGTGACAAAGGTTTCTACCGACATAAGTGTAGTAGCTACCATCTATTAGTTTTCGATCCTGCATAAGCAATATCAGCATAAGACTACCTATTGATGCTCGTGGTGACACTACAAAAGGTACTACCCTGAATACACTTTCATATATAAGCACTTGGATGATATTGTTGTTCTCGAAACAGATCTTAGATGGAAGAACGTAAGTGGACAGAGTGATTCTGCAAACGAATTTGTCACACATTCTGTATATAAGGAACTTCAGAGAATTCAGAGCAAAAGAAATTGCTCCTCTAAAGATCTTATAGTCTCTTTGAAGAAGATGGAGGAAGAAGAAATTGCAACTCTGCTGAGGTGATGAAGATCACTGTTGCTCAAAATAAGATTCGTCCTACTGCGATTTGTTCCCAGGAACCAACAAGTTCGAACAAATGAACTTCTGGAACGCTCGCTGTCACCTCCGGACTGAACTTGTAGAACTCCTTGGAATCCAATGGCAGCGACCTCACAACTCTCTTCTCTCCTTTTTCTGAGTAAATCGTCAAAGAAGACACGAAGAGAGTATTTATAGAGTTGGGCAGAAACCCTAACTTTAATCCTGGCCGTATACTGACTGCAAAAAGATAGAAACGAATCATGGAAAGATTTAACTGAATCAAATCTGTAATATTGACTCAATCTTTTCACAATCGTCTGAATCTTTCAATCAGCATCTAATAACTGCATAGGCGCGCTAACGCATAGCAGCGCATACAACAACGCAGCAATCTACACGCCCAGCAGCACAGGCGCGTGGAAGCCCTAAGGCGCAACACGCAGGAGCGCGAGCGCACACGGCCACGCAGACGCGCCCAGCCCGTGCCTGCGCCCGCACCCGCACCTGCCCATGCGCCTAGCACATGCGACTCGCGCATAAGACGAACGCACGAGTGCAACAACAGTGCACAAAGCGCCATGCGCCGATGCTGACGTATTAAGTGCGCTAACAAAGCGCCACTTTGCGCCCTTGAGTAAGAGTTCGAGTCGCTAAGCCCCTTCGGGACTTAGCTCCAACGGAAATAAATCCATGAGCATAACAAAAAGCATAAATACTTCTTTTGTAAAGTTGGCCTTCTTCCTACTAGAAAAATACCCCCACATGGCACCTATGTGCCTTACCACACCTCATGTGCACATCTCAACACAAGCAAAATTTTATATAGAGATACTCACCATTGGTATGAGCAATGGGACTATCTTTATAGTCTCCAAGGCAAAACACCAACAATTCCCTACATATCTCTATATATATGGGTTGAGCGTTCCCTACAGTGACTGTCATCATGCATTATGATAGATGTCGCTACGACTTGAATCTTTCCGCATTGATTAAATAACAACATGATACAAGAATGACTAGGCCTTGAATTCTGCACCACAACTGCAAATTCTTTCCACTCACACAATGACATCAACTGTGCTTCTGGCTGCACATTAAAGGTCTTGTGCCAGCCTGGTTTCGGTGTATGTATATTAGGTGTCTACAAGATTTTCCTCAAGAGACGACCTACATCTCTATCCATACACTCTAGGTAAGTTCTTTTAAAGAGTCTTGGCATGAAATATTTCGCTTTCTTGCGGTGATACACCACTATGACATGGCCCAAAGTCGAGGCAATATCTCATGTGGTATCATACCACTGTAGCATAAGACCCAGCTTCTTTGTAGTGCCAAACTACCCAGCATGAAGCCTTTCGCTTCCTTGTGGTGTTACGCTGCCGTGACATGGCTCGCGAAGCCGAGATTTTACCCTTTCTAGGTACCTCATGTGGTGTCACACCACTGTAACATGAGGCACAACCTCTTTGTAGTGCTGCCTACCACTCTTTATTCTACAGCATTAGGCTCACTTTCCTATGTGCGATGCTACGCCGCTGTGACTTAGCCCGAAGCCGAGGCTTTATCCTCACTAGGTACCTCATGTTGTGTCATCCCACTGTAGCATGGAGTACTATGCTCTTTTGTAGTGCTGTACTACCCCTGCTTCCTGTAAAGCACACCGGACATCCCAAATGTCCGAGAACTCATTAAGGCTTCCAAGCCATCCTCTCACAGGACTTTGTTCTATACAAAGAACAAACAGTAGACAACAATGGTTCTGGGTCCATAACCCCATATTCCCAAAGGATTACCCACTGTCAACATTGGTTCTGGGTTCATAACCTCGTAATTCCCAAAGGATTATCTACTGTTCCTGATATTCTTCCAGTCAATGATCATTCTTTGAACTAAAAGCTAGATGCCTAGTAGATTTCTCTTTGAGCTAATAGCATAAAACTTTATATTGGAATTACAAAGACACAATATCAGAGTGTCTTCAAGTCCATTTTACATGTTGTGTCTTCGACCAGCTGGCGCTTGAGACCTTTGGTGAACGGATCTGCCAGATTCACCTGGCTCCGAACATCAACTACGACAATGACTCATCTTTTGATAAGATCATTTATCGTCCTGTGCCTTAGACGCGGTCCTCTTCTTGCCATTGAAGAGGTTATTCGATGCCACCGCTCCAGTCGTCTGGTTGTCGCAGTATATCGGTATCGCCGGTATCTGTACACCAACCATTGGAAGATCGTACATGAGCTCTCAAAGTCATTCCGCTTCATACGCTGCAGCCGTCAGTGCATAGAACTCAGATTTCATAGAAGAGTGTGACAACATAGTCTGCTTCTTCGACTTTCATGATATAGTAGCTCCACCCATGGAGAAAACATATCCTCCTGTGGACCTTTCACTCTTTACTTCTGAGCACCAACTTGCATCACTGAAGCCTTCCACTCTTTTGGATCTCAGTAGTAGTGCAGTGCATACTTCTGAGTCCTCTTGAGGTATCTCATTACTCTCTTCACAGCTTTCCAGTGCTATACACCTGGATTGCTCGCGAACCGACTCAGCATCCCCATGGCAAAAGCTATGTCAGGTCTTGTGGCAGTAGTCGCATATATCAAACTCCCGATGACGCTTGAATACTCCAGCCGTCTGACACTTTTCTTGGATTTGGCTTCAGTTTTTTGTCACACCTATATGGCATATCGATCCCTAGAAGATCCTAATACCCATAGTGTGTGAGCATCTTCTCAATGTAATGAAACTGTGACAATGTCACTCCAGTTTTCGTCCGGATGATCTTTAACCCTAGGATAACATCAGCTTCCCCTAAGTCCTTCATGTTGAACTAGACGAGAGGAACTTCTGTCTCAGTGACACTTGCTAGATCTGTACCCAAGATCAGCATGTCGTCCACGTACAGACAAACGACAACTCCTCTCCCGTCAGCAAACTTTGTGTACAAATACTTGTCCGTCTTGCTGACCCTGTAGCTGTTTGATCTTATGACTTTATCAAACTTCTCATGTCATATCTTGGAAGCTTACTTCGGACCATATAATGATTTCACCAACTTGCAGACTTTGTCTTCAAGGCCCTTGACGACAAATCCTTCTGGCTGTTGCATGTAAATATGTTTGATCAACTCACCATTCAAGAATGCAGTTTTAACATCCATCTGATGAATAACCAGCTTGTGAATTGCACTCAGAGCAATCAACATCTTGATGGTCGTCATCCGCGCTAATGGAGCATGTGTTAAAATAATCGATCCCCTGCTTCTGAAGAAATCTTTTGGCAACTAACCTTGCCTTGAACTTGTCAATAGTTCCATCGGCCTTCATCTTCTTCTTAAAGATCCATTTACTTCGATTGGTTTTGCTCCTTCAGGCAGATCGACCAACACCCACGTGTTGTTGGAGGTTATCGAGTCATACTTATCATTAATAGCCTCCTTCCAGAAAACAGCATCTCTGGTCTGCATTGTCTCATCATAGGTAAGCGGATCTGCTTCCACATGATAGGTGACGAAATCCTCTTCGAAGTCCTTTTGTCTCCTTACTCGTTTAGACACAGGAACTGCAAGTTCTGGTTCAACATTGTTTCTGCAACAACTTCTTCTTGGACTACATCTTCTAAATCTTCGTTAGGAGCTTCAGCCTCTTGTGCACCCACAATAATCTCCGGAATATCTGTAAGGACAATGTTCTTGTGCCTTACAAATTTATCTTCAAAGAATTCTGTTTCGCAAGATTCAATGATATGATTTGGTTCAATATCAAGAAACCTCCGAGTATCACTCTTATTGGCATAACCCAGGAATATAGTATTCGTAGTCCTTGTTTCCAGCTTCTGAATCTTCAAATCTGGAAGCTTCACATACGCCAGACACCCCCACACTCGAATAATATTCAAATTTGGTCTGACCTTGAACCAGAGTTCATGAGAAATGACATCGGCAGTTGCATGCGACACTCTATTCAGAATGAAAATAGCCGTAAGCACTACTTCACCCCAGAAGCAATTTGGAAAACCCACAGTCAACAGCATTAAGTTTATCATTTCTGTTAACATTCTGTTCTTCCTTTCTGCAATACCATTTGATTGAGGAGAGTAAGGAGTAGTCGTCTCGTTTACAATTCTATATTCTCTGCAGAAAAGTGCGAATTCATGAGACCTATACTATCCACCTCGATCACTTCTGAGTCTCTTAAGTTGTTGTCCGATTTGACGCTCGATTTCAGCCTTGAAGTCCTTAAATTTCTTAAACGCTTCATCTTTAGACTTGAGCAGATAAACAAACGCATACTTTGAGAAATCGTCGATTAAAGTAATAAAATACTTCATTCCGACTTTAGTGGAGAACTGTTTGAAGTCACAGATATCTGAGTGTACCAACTCCAGAAGATTTGTACTTCTGTTTATCCGCTTGAACGGTTTTCTAATAATTTTCGTCTGTGCATAGACCTCACACTTCTCCAACTCTTTACCCCCACATTTGGAGATTAGTCCTAGACTAGACATCTTGTTTATTCTTTTACAATAAACATGTCCTAGTCTATTATGCCACAACTCAAGAGAATAACTAAAAGAAGAGACTGCATTTGTTATATCAATTGGAGTTACAAGTTGAAGTTTGAATATTCCTTCGGTACAAAAAGCCTTTCCGAAGTATGTTCCTATATATGACCAGCATTAATGTCCATCCTCAAGCCTGCATTGCAGAGCAGACTTCCTGAGACCATGTTCTTTGCTATGACCGGTACATGCTTCACCTCCTGAAGCGTCAGCGACTTCCTCGAAGTCAGTTTCAGTACCACCGTCCCGATCCCCAGGACTTCAGCTTGTATCTGGTTTGCCACCATTACCTTCTCAGAAACAGGTTTGTACGTGATGAACCACTCATTCTTTGAGCAAACATGGCACGATGCCCAGTGTCTATCCACCAGTCCGTGTCAACACCAGCTGAATCAACCTACGCAATCTTAGCAACAAAGTTAGCCTCACCTTGCTCTTTCTGTTTAGGTTTTTTTCTTGCAGTCCTTCCTCCAGTAGCCTTTCTTGCCACAGTTGAAACAAGTCCCAGGTTCTTTAGACTTGGGCTTGAACTGAGCCGACTCCACCCCTTCAGATGGTGAACGTCCTTCTTCTTAGGGTAGGGAGCCTTCTACTTCTCCTTAGAGTTTCCTTCTTGCACTAAGTTAGCCTTGACCATATGTTTGGACAAGTTGTCCACTTTGAGTTGAGCCCTCAACTTGTCTTCAACATGTATCCAGTGCAAGTGGCGCTCAAGATCCACCTCCATCTTCTTACGGTGCATGTCCGCGATGAAGTTGCTCCACCCAGACGGGAGCCTGGCCACTATATCCCTGACGACGAAAGCATCGACCAAGGGCATGTCGCCGTCCTCAAGTTTTTGACGTAACTTGAGAAATTCGTTGACTTGAGATAACGTCGTCTTGTCTTCCTCAAATCGCATCCTCTAGACCTTTTTGGTCACGTGGATCTTGTTCCTGTTCTCATCTGCCTTATAGAGATTCTCTACAGACTCCCAGACGTCCTTTGCATTGACTGTCTTACTGTATGACTCTGCCAACGAGTCCTCCATTGAATTTAAGATAAGCAACTTGCAGAGGTTATCTCTTCTCCACTTGGACTGCAAAGCAGTGACCTCAGCGACCTTCCGAACATTTTTACCTTCTGGAATTAAAGGCTCAGGATCTGTCAACACGTAGCCGACGCTCACGAGTTGAAGATTAAGGCTAACACTTCTCTTCCAGACGTTACAATGCTCTCCGTCAAACTTCTCAAGTTTATTAAAACTTTTGTCAAGAAGGTTTGCACGGTTGTTCTCCATCGGATCTGGATCTTGCTATGAGATTGTTGTTTCCAAAACAGATCTTAGATGGAAGAACGTAAGTGGACAGAGTGATTCTGCAAACGAATTTGCTCACACCCTCTGTATACGAGGAACTTCAGAGAATTTAGAGCAAAAGAATTTGCTTCTCTAAAGATCCTGTAGTCTCTTTGAAGAAGACGGAGGAAAATGAAATTGCAACTCTGCTGGGGTGAAGAAGATCATCATTGCTCAAAACAAGATTCGTCCTACTGCGATATGCTCCCAAGAACCAGCAAGTTCGCACAAATAAACTTCTGGAACGCTCGCTGTCACCTCTTGACTGAACTCGCAGGACTCCTTGGACTCCAATGGCAGCGACCTCACAACTCTCTTCGTCTCTTTTTTCTGAGTTAGTCGTCAAAGAAGACATGAAGAGAGTATTAATAGAGTTGGGAAGAAACCCTAACTCTAGTCCTGGCCGTACACTGACTGCGAAAAGATAGGAACGAATCATAGAAAGATTTCACTGAATCAAATTCAAATCCCACAAAAATTGGATCTGTAATATTGACTCAACCTTTCCATAACCGTCCAAATATTTCAATCAGCACCTAATAACTGCACAGGCGTGCGGTCGCATAGCAGCGCGTGCAACAACGCAACAGTCCATACGCCCAGCAGCATAGGCGCGTGGAAGCCCTGAGGCGCAGCACGCAGGAGCGCGAGCGCACGCGGCCATGCCCAGCCGCGCCCAGCCCGCACCTGCCCCTACGCCTGCACCCGGGCCCGCACCCGCGCCTGCTCCCGTGGCTGTACCCGCACCTGCCCCTACGCCTGCACCCGGGCCCGCACCCGCGCCTGCTCCCGTGGCTGTACCCGCGCTTGCTCATGCGCCAAGCCCATGTTCCTAGCGCATGTGACTCACGCATAAGACGAGCGCACGAGCGCAATAACAGCGCACAAAGCACCATGCGCCAATGCTGACGTGCTAAATGCAAAGTACGCCAACAAAACGTCACTTTGTGCCCTTGAGTCTGAGTCTGAGTCGCCAAGCGTGTTCGAGACTTAGCTCCAAAGGGAATAAATCCACGAGCATGACAAAAAGCATAAATGTTTCTTTTGTGGAGTTAGCCTTCTTCTTAATAGACACATGGCACCCATGTGCCTCACCACACCTCATGTGCACATCTCAACACAAGCAAAGCTTTATATAGAGATACTCACCATTTGATGTGAGCAATGTGGGACTATCTTTCTAGTCTCCAAGGCAAAACACCAACAGATATGTAATACGTCACGATACGGGACACGCGATGCACAATTTTTGAAAAATACAGTATACAGATACGTTGGGGGATACATACTTTTATGTAAATAAAGAGGAAGGTGGCCATTGGAGCCGGGAGTGGTGGTTGTCACCACCAGAGACAGACAACTTGACCGAGAGTGGTCGAGGATGGGAGATTGAGAAGGGGCAGGTGTTGCAGTATTCGCCAGAGCCAGAGGTAGAGATAGAGGTAGAGGTAGACGGTAGGTGCCGGAAGTGGTATTGAATGGGGGAACAAGACATGTGGCAATATGCGGCGTGCGATGGTCTCGACGGCATTGCAGGGGGTGAGAAGAGGAGAAGAAAGGGAGGGGGCAAGAGGAGTAGAAAGTGTTGGTTCTATTACTGTCACAAAATCGATTTTTACTTCTTAGTTTACGTCTTTGGGTTTAAGTTTGGCAAATTGGGTAACAGGTAGTGGGTCGGGCTTTTTTTTGTTTTTATTATTAGTACCTAGCCTACACATACCTGAAATATATATATATATATATATTTTTGGAACCAGGTAAATACTTTCTGGAATCGCCCCCACTGGGATTCGAACTCCTGATCACTCGGGCCGCATGCATCTCTCTTAACCACTAGGCTAGAGGTCATTTGCAGTATATATATATATATATATATATATATATATATATATATATATATATGTTAAGAGTTATATTAGAAATAAGTGTTATATTAGAGTTATTAGTAATTGGGCTTTAGTCCCACATTGCTTAGAGTAATAGGAGAGGAAGCTAGCCTCTCCTATATATATGTAGTCTCTCATCAATAAACAAATCATCCCATTATTCTATTCTACATGGTATCAGAGCCATAATCCATCCACCCCTCTCTCCACAAAAAAAAAAAAAAAAAAAAATTTCAACCCCCCCCCCCCCCCGCGTGCTACAGTACCCGGCCCCCCCCCCCCACACCCGCTGCTGCTGCCTCCCCCCCCCTCTCCTCCACTCGCTGCTGCTGCCTCCACCCTGTCCAGCGCCCCCCCCCCAGCGCCCCCCCCTCGCGCCCCCTGCTGCTGCTGCCTCCCCCACCAGCGCCCCCCCCCCCCCCCGCGTGCTACAGTACCCGCCCCCCCCCCCCCCCACCCGCTGCTGCTGCCTCCCTCCTGTCCAGCGCCCCCCCCCCAGCGCCCCCCCCCTCGCGCCCCCTGCTGCTGCTGCCCCCTGCTGCTGCTGCCCCCCCCCAACCAGCGCCCCCTGCCCCCGCCACTGCCCCCACCCCCGAGATCCGGCACCTGCTGCCCCCCCCCCCGTCGGCGCCCCCCCCCTCCACTCTAAACCTAGCCCATCCAAACCCTAATCCTAGCCGCCATTATGTTACTTATTTCACATCCAAACCCTAACTCTAGCCGTCTTTCCTTTTGAAAAAAAAAAAAAAAAAAGGAAGCGAACGGCGTATTTCGAAGACAGATTGTCGCCAAATGCTTTATTTGGGCACCTTCTGTTCCTAGATTACGCCGTCGGGAATTAACAAATGCTATATTTTGTTTATCCTACCCCGATCATCACATCAGGATCTACACAGAGAATGATCGTGTTTTCTCCTGTGTCCTGACGTGTTTACTTTACATGCGCGCACCGGCGGTGGCCACGTTTATAGCGCATTCGTAAAGTTGGTGTGATATTTGGGGTTAGAAGAACTCGCGACGATGACAGATCCGAAGACCGATGATGGTACCGGTGTCAGCAATATGATAAGTACTGGCACGACGGTCTCTTCGATTCGACTTGTCGACCGTCGATTGGACGGTCCCGATGGTTACTCAACATGGCGTAAGAAGGTTGAGAAAACACTCCGTGGGATGCGGCTGTCTAAACATTTAACTGACAACCCTCCGGCAACGACTGATCCCACTTTTGAACAGTGGGAGACGGATGATAGTCGACTGTTTACACAGTTGATGAACTCCATGGAACCGTCCGTCGAGGACATGGTTCAAAACACGAACACAGTCAAGGAGCTATGGGAGGTCCTAGCAACGGCGTTTGATGGAAAGCGCGACTTGTCCCGCATATATGATTCGGTTGTTGGCGTTTACCGAGCTAATCAGGGAGACAAGTCTCATAAGGACCACTTCCGATCCTTCAAGGCGATGGTGGATGAAATTGATCGTATTCTTCCTCTGACGTCAGATATCAATGAAGCTCGGACTCAACGCGAGCAGCTTCATGTTATGGCATATCTTGCATCTCTTCGTCCTGATGCGGACTCGGCTCGTTCCCAGATCATTGCTGGATCTGATGTTCCATCCTTGATGGAGGCCCACTTCCGTGTTCTAAGGGCCGCAAAGGTGGTTGAGACCACTCCGGGGGATGCTCCTGCCGATCGATCTGCTCTTAGTAGCGCTGCTCGTCCTAGCGTTCGTGGTGGACGTGGTGGACGACGAGGTGGTCGGACTTATGGACGTGATGGCGGACGAGGCAATGGTGGTCGTGATGGGGGACGACTACGGACCTGCTTTCACTGTGGCCAACAAGGACATTTTCAGTGGCAGTGTCCTAAAGCTCCTGTTGCCAATATTACTTCGGATGCTCCTGATAATAGCATTCGCTCGGTTCCATTGAGCGACGATTCGTACGCGGAATTTCTTGAGTTCCAGGCTCAACGTCGTGGTGAAGCATCAACGTTTGGTTCCACAGCCGGATACTCTGCAGCATGCATTGTCAATCCCAAGCAGTGGGTAATTGACTCGGGTGCATCCGCTCACATGACTGGTGACGCAGGTATGATACATAATTATGTACCTGTCCGTCGTGCTTCTGGCATTACTGTTGCAAATGACGGTTCCCTGACAGTCCGCGGCCGTGGAAGTGCCACTCTTTCTCCCGGATTATCACTCAACTCTGTTCTACTTACTCCTGGGAACCCATTCAGTTTACTTTCTATTAGTCAACTGACTCGTGAACTTCATTGCTCAGTAACATTCTTTCCTGATGGTTGTGTTTTTCAGGACCTGACAACTGGGAAGACTATTGGTAAGGGGCATGTGGCTGGAGGCTTGTACCTGTTTGACGCTACTTCTCCGGTTGTTTGTGCAGGCATGAAACTGGATCCGGTCGAGTTACATTGTCGGTTAGGTCATCCGTCGTCCCAAGTTCTCCAGAAATTGTACCCGTCCTTAGTTATTCCCTCTTCTTTTCATTGTGAGTCATGTCGTTTGGCTAAGCATCATCGGGTTCCTTATCCGGTAAGCTCTAATAATCTTGCATCCGCTCCTTTTGAGTTGGTGCATTCTGATATCTGGGGACCTTGTCCGACTGAATCTGTCATGGGTTTTAAGTACTTTGCCACGTTTGTCGATGACTACTCACGTGTCACGTTTCTTTATTTGATGAAAAGTCGCGCTGAATTATTTAACATCTGGTGCAACTTTCATGCCGAGATAACAACACAATTTGGTCTCCCAATCAAAATCCTTCGAAGTGACAATGGCCGTGAGTATTTATCTCGTGATCTTGCTAAACATCTGGCCAGCAATGGCATTATCCACCAAACCTCTTGTGCGTATACACCCCAACAAAATGGTGTCGCCGAACGCAAGAATCGCCATTTATTGGAAACAACACGTGCACTTATGTTTCAAGCACGTACTCCCAAGAGATTTTGGTCGGATGCGGTTCTTACGGCTTGTTTTCTTATTAATCGCATGCCGTCGTCAGTGCTCAATGGTAGCACTCCCTTTTCTCGGCTCTTTCCTGGAAAAGAACCGTTTCCTCTGCCTCCCCGTATCTTTGGTTGCTTATGCTATGTTCGGGATACCCGACCAACCCTTTCTAAATTAGATCCTAAGGCAATACAATGTATTTTTCTTGGGTATCCTAAAGATCAGAAAGGGTATCGGTGTTTCTCTCCTGTCTTAAAGAGATATTTTTTCACTCGGGATGTTACCTTTGTCGAATCAAACTTTCCACCGTTTCCCCAATCAATAGGTCCGGCACCCCTAATTTATCCAGACGAAGATTTTTTGCTGTTTCCTCCTCAAACACAACAGCCTCCAGTACAGGTGCCCTCTCTTACCGAGCCAGTCACCCAGGATGATGGTCCACATACACCAAGTCAGCCATTAACGACGTCCACCACAGAATCATCCTCCTCTGGTTCCACCAGTAGCTCCGGCTCCAATGAGCTGCCTCCACCAGTTCCGCCCGCAGCTCCACCAGTTCCGCCCGCAGCTCCGGGGATTCTGCCTCCAACACGTCCTCGTCGTGCATGTCGAGATCATCCCTTGTATGTTGACAACTATAAAGGTCTTAGTTGTCATACTCAGTCTCTGGTAGCTACTATTGATGGGATTCAGATCCCCAAGAACGCTGAGGAGGGTCTCCGACATCCTGGTTGGCGTGCTGCTATGCACGAGGAGATAAAGGCTCTCCAGGAGAATCATACCTGGGACTTAGTCGATTTACCTACTGGTAAACAGGCTGTCGGTTGTAAGTGGGTGTTTACGATTAAGGTGAAACCGGATGGCACTCTTGATCGATTGAAGGCTCGTCTGGTGGCCAAAGGATTCTCTCAAACATATGGTGAGGATTACTTTGAGACCTTCTCTCCTGTGGCCAAAATAACGTCCGTTCGTGTTCTCATGGCGTTGGCCGTTCGCTATGACTGGCCTTTACTTCAGCTAGATATCAAAAATGCTTTCCTCCACGAGGATCTTGACGAAGAAGTCTACGTGATGCAACCTCCCGGGTTCGTTGCAAGGGAGGGTAAGGTGTGTCATCTCAGGAAGGCTCTCTATGGCCTGAAACAATCACCATGTGCGTGGTTTGGTAGATTTACACAGGTGGTTACTCAATTTGGAATGTGTCAGTCGAAGAAGGACCATTCAATCTTCTATCGACACACATCTGCTGGAAGAATACTGCTTGGTGTCTACGTTGATGACATTGTAATCACGGGAGATGACAGACAGGGTATTGCAAATCTCAAGAAGTTTCTTGGAGAACAATTTCAAACCAAAGATATGGGATCCTTGAACTATTTCTTGGGTATTGAAGTCACACGGGGAAAGCGGGATATTGTAACGTCTCAAAGAAAATATGTACTGGATATACTAAATGATGCAGGCATGATGCAAGCAAAGGGAGCAAACTCACCTATGGATCCAGGGGCGAAGTTACTTCCAGACGAAGGGGTACTGATGACCAATCCAGATCAGTATCGTCGAGTGGTTGGTAAACTCAACTACTTGGCAGTCATGACGCGTCCGGATATTTCTTTTGCAGTAAGCGTCGCGAGTAGATTCATGGCTTCTCCAAGAGTTCCACACTGGCAGGCAGTTCTCAGAATTCTGTGTTATCTAGTAAAGAATCCAGGGAAAGGAATTCGAATGGAGAATAACGGACATTCTCGCATTGAGTGTTTTACTGATGCTGACTGGGGAGCAAGTCTGGCAGATAGACGGTCTACATCTGGCTACTCCGTATTTGTTGGCGGAAATCTTGTATCGTGGAAAAGCAAGAAACAAAGTGTGATAGCACGCTCAAGCTCAGAAGCAGAATATCGAGCTATTGCTCATGGCACGTCAGAAATATTATATATGAAGCATCTCCTACAAGAACTGGGAGAAGACGCAGGATCTCAAGTGGCAGACCTATGGTGTGATAACCAATCTGCTATTCACATTGCCACCAACCCAGTATTTCATGAAAGGACGAAGCATATTGAAATTGATATTCATTTTGTTCGTGATGAATATACAAAAGGAGTGATAAGGTTTCAACATGTGCGGACCGGCGACCAGATAGCTGATATCTTCACAAAGCCTCTCCTGGGTCCCCGGGTTCAATTTTTATGTAACAAGCTGGGCATGATTGACATCTATGCTCCAGCTTGAGGGAGGGTGTTAAGAGTTATATTAGAAATAAGTGTTATATTAGAGTTATTAGTAATTGGGCTTTAGTCCCACATTGCTTAGAGTAATAGGAGAGGAAGCTAGCCTCTCCTATATATATGTAGTCTCTCATCAATAAACAAATCATCCCATTATTCTATTCTACAATATATATATATATATATATATATATATATATATATATATATATATATATTGCAAATGATCTCTAGCCTAGTGGTTAAAAGAGATGCATGCGGCCTGAGTGGTCAGGAGTTCGAATCCCAGTAGGAGCGATGATTCCAGAATCAAATTACCTGGTTCCAAATATATATATATATATATATATATATATATATATATATATATATATATGAGATACTCTAAACCCGTGTCCGGGATGTATCCGGACGTATCAGACATGTATTGTGTATCCAATACACCGGGATACGAATTCGTCACCCATTTTCATGTGTCCGTGCTTCCTTGATGCAACATCCTTATGACCCCATTCTCGATTCTCCATAAATTAGCTGACTAGATCAATGACAAAAGAAATGTGGTTCTGTAGCAGTTAGATAAAGAAGCTCACCAACCAATATTGTGTCCTTGACATCCTCTTTAGTAACAGTGTTTTAGAGAGATGCCTTGGTCTCATTGATGTCTTTAACATCATTGTTGGATGGGAGATTGTCATCTACATAACCATCAATAGACTCGACGTTCCTAACATAGAATTTTCAGGCAGTGACAAAAGCTCACACCTATGTCACCTTAGTTAAAGCTTTTAAAACCAAACACGAGGACACTATTCAAGTCCATAAATCTTATACATCTTGCACACTCTAGTCTCCCCCTATAAATAGAGTTGCTCGGGTGATATTTCAGCATGAACACCCATCAATAAGCAACAAGATCAGTGCAAGGAAGAACAATTACCCTGTCCTGTGTCATAAATTAATAGAGCATCAAACCTCAGGAACCTTGTTCCATCGGCAGGCATAATGTCAGAACTATGATTGTGAGAAGATGTGGTGAAAGAAGTACCATCTACAGTGAGTAGATGAAGACTGACAAGGAAGGTAGATGTGAAATGGTACGAGTCATAAGTCACATGATGTGTAGCTCCTGAGTCCGATATGCAGTTCGTTGTAGATATACCTGAGGGCCAGGCCAAGTATGAGTAGAAGCAATAAAGGGACAAGACAAGGGACGACTAGATGGTTGTCTAGAGAGTACCATGTGTTAGTTGAGATGGCAGATAACAAACAAAGTCATGGTAGAAGTGGCTGGTGAGCCTACAAACATTAGCATGAACCATCAGTAATTGATTGATTGAACATTTGCGATGAGTAAGGACATAGAACTCGTTGGTGGAATGTAGGGTTCCTATGGTAATACTATTGACACCATTTGGTGTGTCGATGAGCACTAGAGGGGCCAAAAGGTATGTAGCATAGGGACGAGAACCCATAGCGAGAACGGTGGTTTGAAAGTATTGAGCACAGTGCTCAGTGAAGAGTGTCGCAGAGATAGCCACTTAGTAGAGGACGGGATAGTAATGGCCGTCATGGACCAAGATAGAATAGCTGACTGTGGAGCTGGGAGGGTCATGCGGCTACTGATGTGTGGATCAGAGATTAATGTTTCTGGTAGGCATAAAACCTTAGCTCAAATATGAAGGTGGAGTAACTGATTAGGCCAGGTGAAGGAGTGCGTGAGTGGTGGATGCTAGGGTTATGGTGGTTACTTAAGAAGTACTGGAGGAGAGAGATATTGTTTATTCCATCTAGGCGGTAAAGAGAGCTGTTGGGATCAGCCGGCTGTTGTTGACGTCTGAGGAGATTCAATGGCCAACAAAGTCTGGGGAAGCACGATAGTTAATTGGTCGATGCAATATGCTCTGTGACTAACAACTTCATGACCACCTTAAGTGTGGTGCGTCGCCAGTGTAGGAATCGGAGAGTGTGACACTAGTTGTAGAAGAGTTGGTCGACATGGCCAGTGTTGGAAAATGTGAATGTATATTTGTTATAATAATAATATCAATTTTTCCTATCAACGAATCTATGAAAAGTTGTACGAATCGTTTCATTGGAAAAGGTGTACGAATCTATTTATTGGAAAGGTGTGCCCTTTCCATCGTGTCTCTTTATTTCTATAAATACACATGTGTTTGGAGCATTCAAGCATTCATTCAATTCATCCATATTGCATTAGTTAGTCTAAGAGAGAGAGACAACCAACGTTGCTTCGACGAGTTCCTACGGTGTGAAGTGCTGCTACCGAAGGAAAGAACCGTTGTATCCTGGGAGACTAATCGCCTTTAAACCGTAAGCACCAGTGCGGGACGAATATTGTCTTAAGGACATTGAACCAAGTTCAAGCATCGGTATCATTTTATTTATTTTACTTACATTTTAATTTCAGAGTCTAAATACAGAGTTTGAGAATTTATACTAACAGCCAGGACTAGGATTATCACTGTTGGAGGTCGTCGGAATTCCACGGTGCTGCAAGGAGGTCAAGCCAAGGACATTGAGAATGGAGGTAAAACGGTTTTTCTGGAGAGCGAATGACTATCGGCTATATCTTCAAGTGAAAGGCTCAAGGGGATCCAGGTTAGTGATTCGAATCTGAATGTGGAGCTGGATTGTTTGATTTTCTGGTTTTGGGATCTGTTTTGGGTTCTGGTTATCTAAGCCTAGGGTTTTCAATAGTCGAAGAATAGGAGGCTGCTTGATATAGGGTTTATGGTGGTAAAGGTGGAGAAGATGTGATTAGGTTGGAGACTAGAGGAAGAAGGTATGATGATCAGTAGGAATTAGGGTTTCAAGATGCCATGGTGGTAGTGCTTGATGATGGCGTGGGCCAGCAATGGTATAAAGATGGCAAGGGCTTAGGTTAGGGTTCACGATGGAGGAAATATAGGAGGGTAATGATTGGGTGGTTGGGTTAAACCTGGGGCTGAGCTAGGGTTTGGTAAGGTTAGGTATGGAAAGAAAATATATATTGCTGATGGTTTTGATACCATATTATAGGAAAGAGGGATTCAGAAAACCCAAATCTATTATTATTCCATTAGGCTCAAGGTCAAGCTATTTAAAGAAAAATGCATAGAACAAAGATAAAAGTGAACCACTACAATGGTTAGAATGACAACTATACTTAGCTAGCATAACCATATAATAGCTTGCAAGTGATATAACTAGTGACATCATTAGGACATTATACTTCCCTTGTAGAGGATTTATAAACCATCATTCAATTTGGCCTGACAAATAGGACCATTTGAATGTGTATAAAGATGAAACCACCAATAGGAAAGAATTCAAGCCTGAAGATGGCTTTTTATTAATAGATATATTCCTACTTTGTAAAAAAAAAATGCCAGGGAAAAAGTTCTAGTATTCAAGGAAAGAATTCAATTAATAGATATATTCCTACTTTTTTTATTAATAGATATATTCCTACTTTATTAATAGATAAATTGAGCAAGGAAGAAAAAAATAAGAGTCAGGAAAGTTGAACTATGTTCAGAATACAAGCTTTCCTTCCACAACCTCTAAGGAAGTCCTTCAAGTACTAAGGAAATAAAATGCCAGGGAAAAAGTTCTAGTATTCAACGAAAACATCTGTCAACAATTAGTCAAAGAATGTGCCAAAACAATTAATTGTAATAATCCTTGGATGTTATACCCTCATTGAGTCATATCCAGTATTCATGAAGATTAAACCAAGGTGACCAAATAGGGTTAAGATCAAAAGCTAACAAAACTAGTCAAATAATTTGCAGCTATATCCCTTTTAAATGTTTCCCCCATTGTGGTATATTGATAGTGAGTGCAAAGTCGTACAAAGGCAGGCGCAAAGGGATTAAAGCAGATTTGCCAAAGATATGTAAGGATGTGGACAGCTACCAATTTCATTCAACCCCGTTTTGCAACTGACTATAGGTGTTAAACAAAAGTACATCCTTGTGTCAACCAAACCAACCACATTGTAGAGAAGAAAACATACCATGCAAATGATCTTCCAAAGATCCCAAAGGCATAAATTCATAAACGAGAAGTCGCTGATCTCCATCAGCACAGTAGCCAATCAGATTAACAAGGTTGGGGTGATGCAATAGGCTAAGCATGAGAACCTCCACGAGGAATTCTCTGTTTCCTTGGAGCCCATTCCTATCAAGCTGTTTTACAGCCACAGCCTGCAAAAAACAAGTAGATGCATTCATTACCAAAATGCGAAAAAAATCAAATGTAAGCTGAAGGGTATTGGAAAAAGAAGTGTGTGCATGGAAGCAGCATACATAGTAGAACACACACAAAAATAGTTATAGGCAGACTATTGAAGGAGGGCCGGAATCGATAAAGAGCTTATGTCTATTGTTTGGGTTTTATAGAGGGAAAGGGAATGATAAAATTGTTACTGATAATAAATGGTATTTTCTAGGAATTCTTTTGAAATTGAAATCGCTCCTCTCTCAATCTCTCGGGAATGTCAACGGAAATATAAGCAAAAAAGAACATTGAGCTCATGTGGTTCTGGGCTTGGTGGAGAGTAACTCATTTTCCGGAGCTAGAATTTAGCTCCTATGAAACTTTATGATTGGTTAAAGTTCTATGCCCAGATTGTTTCCTGAATGGATTATTCTTTTCTGGTTTCTTCCAAAGCTTTACATTGTCCTTGCAAAGCCACACAAGGAATTTGGGTGGGAAATACTGTTCTTATCCTTTCTCCTCAAAATGAAAATATATGTTTCACATCTATCTTAAAATTCTACAATAGATATCAAATATCCTCCATGAAAATGTGCACTAATCTACGAAAACCTCGCACCTTTTTACAAACAAATTACCTGTCCTGTGCTCTCAAGATGACCTTTATATACCCGACCAAATCCCCCTTCCCCTAAGAAACACTCTGGCCTGAAATTCTTCGTAGCCGCTGCAAGCTCCCGAAAGGTAAATGTCTGAGCCGATATATTCACGCCGGAGCCTATTTTGAGCCCAATTGATTCCTTTCTAGAACTTGGATTGCTTATAGTACTAGGCTTGTCAAGCCCTGCAAATTTAAAGGAAAACATATATGTGAAACCTGCTTAAAGAAAAATATTAAAAACATATCATGGAGTATCAACATTTTTAAACTTTTGCTTGGGAAAATGTTTGTCCATCATTAAAAACAACAGAAAGTAAATTATATATAGCATGTAATAAATAACAACAGGACTTCTATAAGACCAGCCATGCATCGTGGATCAAAGTATTGGACAATTAAGAATAGTGTCTCAAAAATGAGAATGCTAAGATGGATTGTAATGTCCCATCCCGCTCAGTCAAACCGGAGGAATCGAAACGCAACGGCACTTGGGACTTAGCCATGCAACGACTTGCTCGAAGTCCTGCTCGGTCGAAGCAACTCCTCGCTCAGGGTGGGTGGCTTCGGTGAACTTGCTTCTGCTTAACCTTCACACTAATTAACTGGATGTTTTGAATGCACTGAATAGGCTTGAATAAAAAAGACGAATCCACATAGCTAAGGGAATTATTAAGTGCTATATTAGAGTTATTAGTTAATGGGTTTTTAGTCCCACATTGCTTAGAATAATAGGAGAGGAGCTAGCCTCTCCTATATATATATGTAGTCTCTCTTCATTAATAAAATTATCCTAATATTTCCAACTCTACTCTCTACATGGTATCAAAGCCAAAATCCTAACCCTAACCTACCTCTTCTAGCCGCCACCTCCATCCCCCCCTCCCTACTGTTGTTGCTGCTGCTATCCTTACTGCTGCTACTGCCGTCCCCTTCTATCTCCCTACTGCTGCTGCTCTCCCTAATGCAACCCCCCCCCCCCCCTCTATCTCCCCCCCTCCTGCCGACCGCCCTGTTGCCGCCCCCCTGCACACGCTGCTACTGCTGCCGCCCACCCTACCAACACCCTCCCCCATCCTCCCCCCCCCCCCCCACCAACGTCAGCCCCCTTCCCCTCTCCATGGCCCAAAACCCTAACCCTAACCCTTTCCCCCTTCCATCAGCCGCCGTCCAACCCCTCCAAACTCTAACCTAGTTTCCAAAAAAAATAAATTGTTGGGATTCTCAGAGGGTAAACATATGATTGTTTGCTGGAACCTCTGACTCTCAATGATCAATTTGAAAATTTAACAAAGAGCAAACATATGGTTTGTTTTGCATGAATCTTTATTTTTTTTCTTGATCTTCACACCAGGATCTAACAGAGGTTAACATGGGTTATCTCTATGTCCTGGCTTGTGATCCACACTCTCTGCTTCCTATGCGCGCGTGCCGGTTCTGGCTCCATTTTTAGCGTATTGGCAGAGTTGATGTGATTATCCAGTTGGAAAGATTAAAATCGACAGTCGATTCAGGAATCCTGCAAGATGACAGATTCTACGACGAATACCAGTGCCACTTATACTAGTGTTAGCAACACACTAGCAGGACCAACAGGTACTAGCACGACGATTTTCTCTATTCGACTTGTCGATCGACGGTTCGAAGGACTAGAGGGCTACTCGAAATGGAGAAAGAAGGTCGAGAAGACGCTTTGCGAAATGCGGTTGTCCAAACATCTGACTGACAATCCTCTAGCAGAAGATGATCCCATATTTGAGCAATGGGAGACAGATGATATTCGACTGTTTACACAGTTGATGAATTTCATGGAACCATCGGTGGAAGACATGATTCAGAATACGGACTCCGTGAAGGAATTCTGGGAGGTACTGGCAGCGACGTTTATGGAAAACGCGATTTGTCTCGTATCTATGACTCGGTCGTTGATGTATACCGAGCAAATCAGGAAGATAAATCTCATAAGGACCATTTTCGGACCTTTAAGGCTATGTCTGATGAGATCGACCGCGTATTACCACTTACGTCGGATATTAATGAAGCAAGGGTTCAACGTGAGCAGCTTCATGTTATGGCTTATCTTGCCTCTCTCCGTCCTAATGTGGACTCTGCTCGGTCTCAGATTATTTCTGGATTTGAAGTTCCATTCCTGTTGGAAGCGCACTATCGTGTCCTTCGGACAGCAAAAGTAGTTAAGACCATGTTGGGTGATACTCCTGCTGACCGCTCTGCTCTTGGTGCAGCTCGTACAGGATCATCCACCAAACTTCTTGTGCGTACACACCACAATAGAATGGTGTGGCTGAGCGCAAGAATCGTCATCTCTTGGAAACAACATGTGCTCTTATGTTTCAAGCACGTACTCCCAAAAGGTTTTGGTCGGATGCGGTTCTTACTGCTTGTTATCTTATTAACCGCATGCCATCGTCAGTTTTCAATGGTAGCACTCCCTTCTCTTGGCTCTTTCCCGGACGAGAGCCATTTCCTCTCCCTCTCAGAATTTTTTGCTGCTTATGCTATGTTCGGGATATCCGACCAACTCTTTCTAAATTAGATCCCAAGGCAATACAATGTATTTTTTTTGGGTATCCTAAAGATCAGAAAGGGTATCGGTGTTATTCCCCTGTCTTGAAGAGATATTTTTTTCACTTGGAATGTTACCTTTGTAGAAACCGAATTTCCACCACTACCACAATCAACGGGTCCGGCTCCCCTAGCCTATCAAGAAGAGAATTTTTTGTTATTTCTTGATCAAACACAATAGCCTCCCATACGGGTGCCCTCACTTACCGAGCCAGTTTTCTAGGCCGATGGTCCGCATACACCGATTTAGTCAGTGCCGACATCGCCCACAGAATCCTCCTCCTCCGGTTCCGCCAGCAGCTCCGGCTCCAATGAGTTGACTCCAACTGTTCCACCAGCAGCTCTACCGGTTCCGCCTCCAGAACGTCATCGTCGTGCCTGTCGTGATTATCCCTTATGTTGACAGCTACAAAGGACATACTAGTCACACTCGGTCTCTGGTGGCTACTATTGATGGGATTCAGATTTCCAAGATCGATGAGGAGGGTCTCAGACATCCTGGTTGGCGTGCTGCTATGAACGAGGAGATGAAAGCTCTCAGGGACAACCACACTTGGGACTTGGTCGATTTACCCACTGGTAAACAGGCAGTAGGTTGCAAATGGGTATTCACGATCAAGGTGAAACAAGATGGCTCTCTTGATCGCCTAAAGGCTCGTCTGGTGGCCAAAGGATACTCTCAAACCTATGGTGAGGATTACTTCGAGACCTTCTCTTATGTTGCTAAAATGACGTCTGTTCGTGTCCTCATGGCCTTGGTCGTTCGCTATGGCTGGCCGTTGCTTCAACTGGATATCAAGAATGCTTTCATCCACGGGGATCTTGATGAAGAGGTATATGTGATGCAACCTCCCGGGTTCGTTGCAAGGGAGGGTAAACTGTGTCATCTGAAGAAGGCCCTCTATGGTCTGAAACAATCATCCCGTGCGTGGTTTGGTCGATTTACACATGTGGTTACTCAGTTTGGTATCAATCAAAAAATGATCATTCTGTATTCTACCGACAAACATCAGCTGGAAGGATATTACTTGGTGTCTATGTTGATGACATTGTAATCACAGGAGACGACAGTCAGGGTATTGAAGGCCTCAAGAAGTTTCTGGAAGAACAATTTCAAACCAAGGATATGGGATCATTAAACTATTTTTTGGGCATTGAGGTCATACGGAGTAAGCGGGATATTGTAATATCCCAGAGAAAGTATGTGTTGGTCATACTAAATGATGCAGGCATGATGCAAGCCAAGGGAGCAACCTCACATATGAATCCAGAGGTAAAGGTACTTCCAGACGAAGGGGTTCTGGTGACCAACCCAGATCAGTATCATCGAGTAGTTGAAAAACTCAACTACTTGGCGGTCATGACTCGTCCGAACATTTCTTTCACAGTAAGTGTTACAAGTAGATTTATGCCTTCTCCAAGAGTTCTACACTGGCAAGCAGTTTTCAGAATCCTGTGTTATATAGTCAAGAATCCAAAAAATAAATTCAGATAGAGAATAATGGACACACTCGTATTGAGTGTTTTACTGATGCTGACTGGGGAGCAAGTCTGACAGATAGACGATCTACATCTTGCTACTCAGTATTTATTGGCGGAAATCTAGTGTCATGGAAGAGCAAGAAATAAAATGTGATAGCACGCTTAAGCTCAGAAGCAGAATATCGAGCTATTGCTCATGGCATGTCAGAGGTATTATATATGAAGCATCTCTTACAAGAACTGGGAGAAGACACAGGATCTTAAGCGGCAGATCTATGGTGTGATAACCAATCTGCTATTCATATTGCCACAAACCCAGTATTTCATGAACGGACGAAGCATATTGAAATTGATATCCACTTTGTTCGTGATGAGTATACAAAGGGAGTGATAAAATTTTAACATGTGAGGACCGACGACCAGATAGCTGATATCTTCACAAAGTCTCTTTTGGGTCCTCGGGTTCAATTTCTATATAACAAGCTGGGGATGATTGACATCTATTCTCCAGCTTGAGGGAGGATGTTAAGTGTTATATTAGAGTTATTAGTTAATGGACTTTAGTCCCACATTGCTTAGAATAATAGGAGAGGAGCTAGCCTCTCCTATATATATGTAGTCTCTCTTCATTAATAAAATTAACCTATTACTTCCAACTCTACTCTCTACAGGAATAATCCCATTGAGTCAAGTATGTGTGTAGAACATGAAAAAAAGTGTCATAATGTTACTTAGATGTTCTCCACGATAGTTTTCAAAGTTGGCACTGGGTCCTTCGATCGCACGATTGAGTTAGGCAAACTTATGCCACGGGCTATCGATGTCATAGCAGGCATGTCCTACGAGCTCACTGCTTGTCATAGCAAAAACGTCCCACAGTCTCACAGTTAGTCCTATAGAAGGTGCCACCGGTTAAGGCGCTCAAAGAACGCGATTATTCAAGTTGAGCACGTGCACAGTCCCACAGTTCTACGGCTGGATATAGTCACATGATTCCACGGTGCAAGGCTTGGCATAGACTTTGCTCGTCCCACGGGTTAAGTTGTATCACATGGTTTATGGCACAGTCGTGACACTGATACGGAACACGGTTGGTTCAAGTTGAATATGCAGGATGCTCACAAGCAGTCATTCCTGAGTGAGTCAAAGGTAGGAAAACATGAATGGAAAGTTCTCAGAATTGTAGCACGCCAAGGTCCCTGAAATAATGGGCATACGTTGAGGCAATCCCTGAAACAATGGGTGCTACGGAAAGGAAAGAAAAGTATGGAAACACATCGATTGAGTAATGACTATATAGGACGATAATTGAGTTGAGTCTTGCATGGTCATTGGACAACTTGTGGACAAGAAACGGCTCCTCGAACAGTACCCGAAGACGATACTGACTTCGAACCTAGGCGAAGCAAACGAAATATCCGTGTTGGCATACAACAGTCAAATGGGTTATTCGGGAACATTCAGTGGGGCTCGCTACCTGCACTGAAAGGGTCGACGTCTAAGCTCGGCTATTGTCCAAAATAGCTTGTGGTTCTAGTGACCTTTTCATATAGATGAGTTGGCATATTAGCAACGATCCACATGCATGCCTTAGATTGAGTCAAAAAGTATATACACGGTACAAATAAGTCAGGAAATGTGCACACGGAATGCGACCCAACATTTGAGCCTAAGATTTGGCTATAACAGAAACATGTACTTCAGCACGAAACGTAATGTCGTGAATTGAGTCGTTGACACTAAGTTCACGAGTTTATGACTAAGCCATCAGTAACAAAATGGTTAAGAGGACACTAAGTTCACAAGTCTACGTTTAATCATTTCCGGAGATGAAATGAGAGTTAATGTGTAAGCCATTTCCGGAGACGAAATAGGAGTATGATTATGCCATTTCCGGAGACGAAATGGGGTAAAGGCCGTAGGGCAAGCATTGAGTAAAGACACTATGTTGCGACACGGCCTCGATGAAGATACACGAATGGACATTACGGCATGACCACAATGTTGGCACAATGAGTTTAGTAGTATGATTACAAGATTTTGGAGTACGACTACGATATAGCAACACGAAGTTTGGGCAAGTTACTAAGTAGTGAGGCACTGCCTCAATTATGTTACACGAAGGAATTATGGCATGACTATGTCGTTAATACACTAAATAAGCCAGGTGTCTATGTCCTAAAACTGATACTAAGGCAAGATTAAAAAAATCAAAAGGATGTGTTATACAAAATAAAATAACATGTTGGTTTTGTATGGGTGAGCGAGAAGCTCACACCACCAGTATGGTTGTGTACTGACCACCCAACAGTTCTCATGCGCAGGTTACAAGTACTTACTCGTCGAGACGGAGCTCGCTTGGACGCGCTGAGGCACGGAGTTCCTTGGCGTTTCGAGGCGTGCGGCCGCATTGAAGACATCACCTATACGGGACATAATGTATGGACATCGCCTTCTGAAGCATCCGCAGTGGCAAGCCTTGAAACTTTGTATTGAGAGATGTGAGAGAGCTGAGTGATTGTGTTCAAAGAGAATGTGAGCTTGAGAGATTGTAATCTTAGCCATGTGCCCCTTTGTAATTCCGCTGATTATGAATAAAAGTTCTGATTTTGTTTGTAACACTTATGTTCGAATACTTGTGTTCCCTTTACGTTATTCAACTTTCTGCTTGGGACTTCTGTGCGACGACCCCATCACAAGCTGTTGTAATCGGCCGTTATGGAATCCGTCTTGCGTGAGCGCAACCTAGGCTCACGCGGCATCACGCCTTAGCGAGGACGATCGCTCCTCCGGGAGCGGGACGTGACATAATGATATCAGAGTACGACTTTACGTTCTTGGACTTTCGATTGAATTCTTTAACTTTGATGTTGTTGTTTCAGCAAACTCTAATATTGTTTCCGCGATCAAAGTGTTGACGCTCTCTCTTAATATTCCACGAGATGTTCCATACAATAAGTCTATATATTTTGTAAAGTCTCACAAGGAAAAATTCGATTGAATAAGATGGTTTCACGTAAGGCACGGTTGTCTAAGTCAGGCTGAACATATACAACAAGATGTGTAGACGTCGACAAAGTTGTGTGTGATATTCAAATTGTGCCGGATAAGAATGAGTTTAACTTGATTCATAGAAAGCTCGATGACTATTGATAGGGGTGCCATCGGACGATGTTATCGTCAATGCGATATAGGTGAACGTGCTTGGTATTTGAGGAATGGTTCGAACGAAAATTTGAAGTAATCGGTTGTAATTCGAAATTTGTTTCGAGGATTTATCGAGTAACTCCATCCCTGAGTGGTGTATGGGATAGCCTTGGGAATGTCGATCAATTGAGGATGCGGGGTACCAATGAGTCTATCAATAAGCAACACGACTATGCAAAGCCTTAGAAAGAGTATTCAAAGTAATCGTGACTTTAGATAGCTAGTATGAGCTGATTCGAACAAATGAGAAGATGATGCGCATTAGGCAGGATTGCGCTGCGTATGAATGATTGAGTAGATAGATGGAATCAAGGAAAAGTTAAGGTGTAACGAACGAACGACTTAGTCGAGGAATCGATATGAATCGCATACGAAAAGTTAGCACGATTGGAAGTTAGCGTGCATGAAAATGATTCGAATATATGAGGATGATTCTAAAGATTTGGAAAATGTGTTGCTTGACGACTTAAGATAGACAGATGAATATATGTGATTTTGGGTTTGGACGAATCGATCATGTAACTAGTTCGAGGGATAATAATCAAATTTGATCTTCAATGTCGAGGAGATTGTGGTAAATCCAGTTCGGATGATAGCATCAGTTGCACGACTCGGAGTTCGTTGCAAAGGAAGATCGTCAGGTTATATATCATCGATGGTATTGAGGCGTATCAAAGATCGATATGCAATAACTCGAGGGTACTCTGATTCGAGTAATGATGATCGTATAAAATGTTATTGTTCAAATGGATGTTATACTTGGAATTTTGACAATAATGAATGTTGGATTACTTGATTAGATTAAATTGAAGCATACGTGAATAAATGATAGTCGGACTATGCGAAACAAAAACGTTGATAGATTCGATGATAAATGAAATGAGGAAATATTTGAGAATGGATTAATATCTTATTTAGATGAAGACAAAAGTATCTTGATTGTTTCGATGATAACCACAATGTTGACGTTCTTGTCTTGTGCGAGCGCGACTCCCGCCACGCACATTCGTCACACTGGATTAGGGTGACCATTCTGCGGGAGCGCTGGCTTGGTGATTCATATCAAACAGGGACGATCGAACTCATGGGAGATCAGGGCGTGGCAATTAGATTATGTTGATTTGTGGTTTGATGCAAAAGTGAATTCGAAGATTGTCTAGACTTGTGATTGACGATAAAGTAAGTTTGAGGATTGAATAGATCCAATGTGCGTATCGAGAATGAATTAGTCTAGACTTAAAGCAAGAGTTACGTCCCGATGAGGACGATTATCCTGCAGGAGCGTTGGCATGATGATTTCATGTCCAGCGTGGATAATCGGACTTGCGAGAGATTTGGGACGTGACATATTGTTATGCTAGACTACCTTGTGATTAAATACATGAATTTTGTTAAATGACTTAGGAAATATGGTATGAGAATTATGGTTTAGTGACAAATTGAGTCGTTGTGTACTTGACTTGTTTAGGATGGATAGGTGAACTATATCGAATATGTTTGAAGAGATGGACTATGCGAATTGCTAGGTTGGACGTGCGATATTGATATGCCGAGGAATTGGTTGAGTTGAACTTACCGTACGATGACTTTGTTGAATGACTCGGACTCCTGGATTGAACACTGCGAATATGAATAGAAAAAACTATGCTCGAAGTTTAGAAATCGGAGTGATGCGAGCTTGGGTAGAAAACCATGTACTATCAACTTTGGTTTGACCTTAGGATTGGGGTCAGTATTGATATTATTATTTGGGAACGGTTATTCCAATACTGACGCTTGACTTTAGCCTGAAAGAGAGCCTAGCGGTTAGGCAGACGTCCCTGTGCGGAGAGATAGAAATTGTGTAATCGGCCCTAGTGAGAGTTGTCGAAGTATTTTTGAAAAATCTTGAGGAACGATGGGATTGGATATTGGTATTGGTGGATAGAATGATTCAATTATGTGAAAACACCACTCACGAGTCTTGGCTGAAATGCATATATTTGAGGGACGCCTTGAAATATGTGCACGATACGACTCGAGTGGTAATGACGGATTCTCTATCACGAGACTTGGTTGAAATGCATGTATTTCGGGGACACCTTAAATATGTGCACGATCCAACTAAGTGATACGTTGAATTCAAGTGAGACTAAAGAAATGGAAAGGTATCGAGGATTTTGAAATTGTGTTTCAAAAAAAATATTGATGGTAGTCCGATCGTTGGATTCAAAATAAACTTTAATGTTGATTGATCGGGTAGTTTGTCCTAAAACTAAATTGTCCGTGTGCACGACGATTATAAGTTACCCCAAGTGTGGGATATAATTGTTCGATATGAAAAACAACTAAGGCGTGAGCATGGCTCGGATTGAAGAAACGCATAGGAGGAGTGTGCGCGAGAATCATTAAATGTTGAATTAAGTGATAAGTCGGTGAGTATGTACTCAGTAAGTTTCGAGGACAAAATTTTTTCTGAGTGATGTATAATGTAATGCCCCGTCCCGCTCAGTCAAACCGGAGGAATCGAAACGCAACGGCGTTTGGACTTAGCCATGCAACGGCTTGCTCGAAGTCCTGCTCGGTCGAGGCAACTCCTCGCTCAGGTGGGTGGCTTCGGTGAACTTGCTTCTACTTGGCCTTCACACTAATTAACTGGATGTTTTGAATGCACTGAATAGGCTTGAATAAAAGAGACGAATCCACATAGCTAAGTGAATAATCTCATTGAGTCAAGTATGTGTGTAGAACATGGAAAAAGTGTCATAATGTTGCTTAGATGTTCTTCATGATGGTTTTCAAAGTTGGCATTGGATCCTTCGACCGCACGATTGAGTTAGGCAAACTTATGCCACGGGCTATCGATGTCATAGCGGACATGTCCCACGACCTCACTGCTTTTCATAGCAAAAACATCCCACGGTCTCACAGTTAGTCCTATAGAAGGTGCCACCGGTTAAGGCACTCAAAGAATGTGATTGTTCAAGTTAAGCACGTGCACGGTCCCACAGTTCTACGACTGGATACAGCCACATGTTTCCACGGTGCAAGGCTTGACATAGACTTTGCTCGTCCCACGGGTTAAGTTGTATCACATGGTTTATGGCACAGTCGTGACACTGATACGGAACACGATTAGTTCAAGTTGAATATGCAGGAGGCTCACAAGTAGTCATTCCTGAGTGAGTCAAATGTTTGGAAACATGAATGGAAAGTTCTCAGAATTGTAGTACGCCAAGGTTCCCTGAAACAACGGGCATACGTCGAGACAATCCCTGAAACAATGAGTGCTATAGAAAGGAAAGATAAGTATGGAAACACGTCGATTGAGTAATGACTATGTAGGACGATAATTGAGTTGAGTCTTGCATGATCATTGGACAACTTGTAGACAAGAAACGTCTTCTCGAACTACCCGGATACGGTACTGACTTCGAACCTAGGCGGCGAAATATCGTGTTGGCATACAACACTCAGATGGATTATTTGGGAACTTTTAGTGGGGCTCGCTACCTGCATTGAAAGGGTCGTCGTCTAAGCCCGGCTATTATCCAAGATAGCTTGTGGTGCTAGTGACCTTTTCATATAGATTAGTCGGCATATTAGCGGCGATCCACGTGCATGTCCTAGATTGAGTCAAAAAGTATATGCACGGTACAAATAAGTCAGAAAATGTGAACACGGAATGCAACCCAAAATTTGAGCCTAAGATTTGGCTATAACAGAAGCATGTACTTCGGCACGAGATGTAATGTCGTGAATTGAGTTGTTGACACTAAGTTTACGAGTTTATGACTAAGCCATTTCCGGAGAAGAAATAGGTAAAAGGACACTAAGTTCACAAGTCTACGTTTAATCATTTCCGGAGACGAAATGAGAGTTAATGTGTAAGCCATTTCCGGAGACGAAATGGGAGTGTGATTATGCCATTTCCGGAGACGAAATAGAGGTAAAGGCCGTAGGGCAAGCATCGAGTAAAGACACACTATGTTGCGACACGGCCTCGATGATGATACAAGAATGGACATTATGGCATGACCACGATGTTGACACAATGAGTTTAGTAGTATGATTACAAGATTTTAGAACATGACTACAATATGATGACACCAAGTTTAGGCAAGTTACTAAGTGGTGAAACATTGTCTCGATTATGTTACACGAAGGAATTATGGCACGACTATGTCGTTGATGCACTAAAGAGGCCAGGTGTCTATGTCCTAAAATTGATACTAAGGCAAGATTAGAAAGACAATCAAAATGATGTGTTGTACAAATTAAAATAACGTGTTGGTTTTGTATAGGTGGACGGGGAGCTCACACCACCAGTACGGTTGTGTACTGACCACCCAACAGTTCTCGTGCACAGGTTACAGGTACTTACTCGTCAAGACAGAGCTCGCTTGGACGCACTGAGGCACGGAGTTCCTTGGCATTTCGAGGTGTGCGGCCGTGTTGAAGACATCACCTATATGGGACATAATGTATAGACATCGCCTTCTGAAGCATTCGCAGTGACAAGCCTTGAAACTTTGTATTAAGAGATGAGAGAGAGCTGAGTGATTGTGTTCAGAGAGATTGTGAGCTTGAGAGATAGTAATCTTGGCCATGTGCCCCTTTGTAATTTCGATGATTATGATAAAAGTTCTGATTTTATTTGTAACACTCGTGTTCGAATGCTTGTGTTCCCTTTACGTTATTCAACTTTCTGCTCGGGACTTCTGTGCGACGACCCTGTCGCAAGCTGCTGTAATCAGCCGTTATGGAACCCGTCTTGCTTGAGCGTAACCTAGGCTCACGCGACATCACGCCTTAGCGAGGATGATCGCTCCTCCGGGAGCGGGACGTGACATGGATGAATGGCAATACATTAAAGGATAAAATAAGAAATGCATGTAACCACAGGAAGTTAGAGGCGGCGTCATTTGAGGAGAAGATGAGAGAAAATCATCTTAGGTTGGTTGGACATGTGCAACACGGACCAATAAATGCTCATAAGGAAGAGTGATAATATAGTAGTTAATGTAGCCGCTAGGAATAGGGGTAGGCCTAGATGAACAAGGTGTAAAGTTTTAGAAAAAGTGATCGACTACAACTTGAGGTAGACCTAGGGCTAGTAATTGCACTTACATTTCATCTCATTTGTTGAACCACTCATTTGGACTAGCATTTCTGAAATGTCCATTTGAGCTCTTAAATAGGCGTTTCAGATTGCACATAGGACTTGAGCCCCTGGCACTTTCCAAAAATGATCATCCATAATGGATACTGTTTCGCTTGCCCCTTGAGTTTGGCATTAAATGGGGTCCTGGATGAAACGTAATTGCAATCCAAATTGGCCCTTAAACATGAGCATATCTAGAGCTAGATGAAAGACATTTCTAACAAACCTGAATCAAGTCTCAAAGACTTCTGAATTCCCGTTGAACCAATTGAGCTCTATAACCTAAACAACTTGAGCAAACTTGCAATGCATTCAATAAACAATATGACCAATAACAAATCCAAAAAACTAATCATGAGAAAAAGAAAAAAAATCAAATTATGAAATAAGGGTCAAGTTTGGCTTTAAATCAAGCACCCATTGATGGATCAATAAAATCAAATCCGATCAATTGGGTTATGGCTTCTAACCCAAACTCACTTATGAACACTATAATTAACTACAGATTCTAAACCAATCATAACCCAGATCGATGCTCAACTACAACAGCACTATAGACTTCAATTAAACAAAGATCCAATAGACCATTGCGTGAATCAAAGAACTTCCCGAAACAAGATCACTGAATCAATTGAGCTCTAGCATCTAGCCTCCAGCAAAATCTAGTGCATCTAATAAACACTACATTTAACAATTTTCTCAAAACTAGTTTTTACCATGCTCACTCAATAAGCATCTAGAATACAATGCATCACCACAAAGTTAACAAACTTCTCAAAACTAGTTTTGTACCATGCTCAATAAGCATCTAGAATACAATGCATCACCACAAAGTTGAACAAACTTCTCAAAACTAGTTTTTTGACCATGGCCAATTAGCATGCAATGCATCCAAAACGACATCACCACAGGATTATAAATTAATCATGACCAACATCATGTAATCACCTAAGAAACAGAATTTCCAACAGAATGAAATCAAGTCATCAAAAAAAAAAAAAAAAAAAAAAAGAATCATCTAACCAAATGAACTATAGCATTGGACCAATTCAACTTTCCTAAATAGGCCCCGCTGAGCACTACATTTGACAACTAGTTTCTCAAAGCTAATCCTTTACAAAATTAATAAGCACAAACTAATTATGACTGATGACCCAGATCAAATAATCACCTAAAAAGAAGAAAAAAAAAAAGAAAAGGAAAAAAAAAGCAGCTGACCTGAATTCACCCGGTCGATAGTGAGAGGAACCACCGGCTGCTCCTCCCTCCTTCCATTGCCGCCCTTCCCATTGCCCACGCTCAGCTCCTCCACGTCCCCAGAACCGAAGCAAGGGAAGCAACCCATGCCCACACCCTCTAAAACCGCTTAAACTCCACGAAAACAGCCGAAATATCCAATCTTTCGAGCTCCTTCATCCAAATCTCCCCACCAAAACTCGAATTTTGATATGGGCTTTTGCTCCGGCTCTAGATCCAGACAATGGAGGAACGAACAGTTGAGAAGAAACGTCAAGGAAAGGAAAGGAAAGGAAGGAAAGAAGGAAAAAAAAGGAGAGATTTTTATTTTGTTGTTGGTTTAGAATGCGAAGTTTTAGTGGAGTTAAAGAGAGCGTTTTGTTTGTTTGGTTTAGTGGTGGTGGGGATGTGAACAGTGGGTTGGTGGGTTGAAGAAGCCGGCCGAGGGAGTGGGTTCAGACGTGTGTACTTATATTACCTAACTTTTTTTCAGAACAAAGTTTTTTTAGTATTTTTTTTTTTAATTGTGGGTAACACACAACACAAGACCAACTTTTTTTTTCTTCTTCGGATTAGAATAATTCCTATACTAACTCGTGGAACCTTGGTCCACAATCTCATTTGACATATGTGCTATTTATTTATTTATTTATTTTTTTCGTGTTCAAGGAACAACTTTCTCTTAGTTTGTCTTTTTTTTAATCTAATAATGTCTAAAAAAATGTTGGTGGGTGTGGGTCGTGAAGGAAATTGTCCAAAAATAGGTCCATGATTTTTTTGACCATATATATGATAATCCTATACAAGATTGGATTTGACCATATATGTGGTAATTCTACATAGGATTATGATTATATTTTTTAGCCTACATAAGATTGGATTTCTATGCTATATAAAGGGGTCTATAGGTGCTCCTTGAGATATCTCATTGTGCTCAAGTTGTTGAATAAGTTCAACACAAGAGAGCTAAAGTTGTTGAATAAGTTCAACACACAAAAAAATTGGGAGATTTTTTTTATCTTTGTGATAGAGAGTTCTTGAGTGCAAGGAGAGAAGTGTTGAGAGCTATTGTAATTCATTTTCTTCTTCATATTGGAATTAAATCACCCTCGTTTATGGAAGTAGGCATCTTGGCCGAACCACGTAAATCATTGTCTTTGTGGTTGTGAATTTTCTCTGAGTTTCTTGGGTTTATTTTCGCTGTGCCACAACAAATTGGTATCAAAGTTTTGGGAGTCTAGCAAAGTTTTCGACAAAGTTCTCAGACAAAGTTAATTGGGTGGATTCTTGATATGGCTTCGTCAAGCAGAATCGGGAAGTATGAAATTGAGAAGTTCAATAGAAAGAATAATTTTGGCTTTTGGAAAAGCCAGATGAATGATGTTCTCATATCTCAAAATCTTCACAAAGCTTTACGGAGAAAGTCCAAGAAGCCCACTGACATGACCGATGATGATTGGGATGACATGGATCTCGAAGCATGTGCCGCTATTTGCCTGTATTTGGAAAGGGATGTTGCGTACTCTGTGAAGGACGAAACCACCGCAGTTGAGCTCTGGTTGAAGTTGGAATCACTCTACATGACGAAGACTCTCATCAACCGACTTTATATGTTAAAGTCACTCTACAGACTAGTGATGGAGGAAGGTACGTCAATTTGGGATCATATTTTAAAATTCAATCGAATTATTTTCGACTTGAAGGATGTTGACATACATGAAGAAGATGATCGTTTGGCATTAATTCTATTATTTTCTTTGCCCGATTCTTATGAGAATCTTATTCAAACGTTACTGTACGGAAATGACTTAATTTTCGTAAAAGAAGCTACAAGTGCCTTATTATCGAATGAGTGCGGAGGTTGGCATCTAATGGCGAAAACGGTGGAGGCCAAGCCCAAGGTTTGACGGTAAAAGGAATGACAAATAATAAAGCATCTTTTAGCAGAAGGTCAAGATCCAAGTCCAAAACACCTATTGAGAAGATGAAGTGCTTCAACTGCAATGCGAAAGGACATTATGCAAATAAGTGGTCTCATCCAAAGAAGAAGAATAAGAAAAAGAAGAATAAGACAGAGAGAGAAGGTGATGAAGCAAACTGTGCTTCAAAAGATGATAGTGACGGAGTCTGTTTTTCGGTGGCACATGACAACATGAGTGACCGTTGGATTCTTGATTCCGGATGCTCGTACCATATGTGTCCAAAGAGGGAATGGTTTTCTTCCTACAAGGCAACAAATGGTGGTTCTGTGTTGATGGACAACAACAATACATGTCGAGCTGTTGGAATTGGATCTATTAAGGTAAAAATGTATGATTGAATTATGCGAACTTTGACCGATGTCAAACATGTTCCCGACCTCAAGAAAAATCTTAATTCTCTTGGTACGCTTGACTCGAATGGTAACAAGTTCGTCGCCGAGGGTGGAGTCTTACGGGTCGTTCGTAGGTTTTTGGTAGTGATGAAAGGTCACCGACAGGGTAACCTTTATATCTTATTGTGAAGCACTGTGACTGGGACTTTAGCAGTCACTACATCTGATTTGTCTGATAGCACGCGTCTTTGGCATATGTGGCTTGGGCATATGAACGAGAAAGGCTTGTCCTTACTGAGCAAGTAAGGATTACTGAAGAACTTGAAGAAGCCAAGTATGGATTCTGTGAGAATTGCGTTTATGGCAAGCAACACAGGGTGACCTTCAGTACAAGCAAGCAGAAGACAAGATATATTCTTGACTATGTGCATACAGATGTGTGGGGACCTAACCGAATTTCTTCCAAGAATGGAGCAATGTACTATATCACTTTTATTGATGATTATACACGATATGTTTGGCTGTATTTCATCAAAACCAAGGTTAAGTGTTCGAAAAGTTCAAGCAGTGAAAAGCGACTATGGAGAACAGAACAGGCAGAAAGGTAAAGATGATGAGGTATAATAATGGTACTGAATATACCTATGGACCTTTCAAAGATTTCTGTGCTCAAGAAGGTATCGTTCGACATTGGACTATTAAGAACACACCGTAGCAGAATGGGTTAGCAGAGAGGATGAATCGAACCTTGCTTGAGAAAGCAAGTTGTATGCTCTCTAATGCCAGTTTAGGCAAAGAATGGTGGGCGGATGCTATACACATGGCGCAGTACTTGGTTAATAGATCACCAACTCTGGCTATAGATTGTAAGACTCCATATGAGGTGATGACCGACAAACCAGCAGATTACAGCACTTTGCACGTGTTTGGATGCAAAGCTTATTATCATGTCAATGAGGGTAAGTTGGACCCGAGAGCCAAGAAAGCAATATTCTTGGGATATGCACAAGGAGTGAAGGACTACCGTCTATACTGCTTGGAGGATAAGAAATTCTTAATCAGTAGGGATATCACATTCGACGAGTCTTCAGTGTTGGCTTCGAGCAAGAAGAGTGAGTCCGATCAGGATGGTGGTGTATCTAGCAAATCTCAAATAATTGAGATTGAGTCGTTTGAGGATGCATCAGATGAGGTGGAGGTTTTTGAAGATGTTCATCAAGCCCCACAAGAGCGTCCACCAAAGGATGAGCAGCACCAGCAGCAAGATTCCTTGGCCACCACTAGGCCAAGGAGATCAGTCAAACCAGTACATATGTATGGATTTGAGGAATCGGTAAAGCATTATGGACATCTAAATATGGTGGCATATGCACTACCAATTGAGGATGACGAGCCTATCATATTCAGACATGCGGTCAAAGATACTAGCAGCGAGAACTGGATGGTGGCTATGCATGAAGAGATTGAGTCTCTCCACAAAAATTGTACATGGGATCTGGTTCCATTGCCTAAAGGAAAGAAGGCTATAGGCTGCAAGTGGGTGTACAAAAAGAAGGAAGGTTTTCCAGAGTCAGGTGACACTCGGTTCAAGGCAAGATTAGTGGCAAAGGGCTTCGTACAGAAGGAGGGAGTGGACTACAATGAGATCTTTTCTCCGGTGGTCAAGCATACTTCTATTCGTGTATTGTTGAGCTTGGTAGCTCATCATGATCTCGAGTTAGAGCAACTCGATGTGAAGACAACATTCTTGCATGGCGATCTTGACGAAAAAATTTATATGCATCAACCGGAGGGCTTCAAGGTGGTTGGCAACGAAAATCATGTGTGTTTGTTGAAAAAATTGTTGTACGGGTTGAAACAGTCACCTCGACAGTGGTACAAGCGGTTTGACACCTTCATGACACAGCATGATTTCACCCGAAGTAAGTATGATTGTTGTGTTTACTTTCATAGACTTCGTGGTGGAGACTATATCTATCTATTGCTTTATGTGGATGATATGCTTATTGCCTCAAAAAGCATGGTAGAGATAGATAAACTAAAATCTCAACTTAGCTCAGAGTTTGAGATAAAAGACTTGGGTGGAGCCAAGGAGATTTTGGAGATGTAGATTAAAAGGGAGAGGGAGAAACAAAAACTATCTTTGTCTCAGAAGTTGTATATTGAGAAGATCATTGCTCGTTTTGGTATGGAAGATGCAAAGACTGTTTCTACTCCCTTGGCTGGCCACTTTAGGCTCTCAGCCAAGTTATCCCCTACTACAGATAAGGAGAAGGAGGACATGGCTCGAGTTCCTTATGCGAGTGCAGTTGGAAGCTTAATGTATGCTATGGTGTGCACTCGACTAGACATTGCACAAGCCGTAAGTGTAGTTAGTCGCTTTATGGCTAATCCGGGAAAGAAGCACTGGGAGGTTGTGAACTGGATATTCAGGTACTTGAAGGACACCACTGATGTGGGATTACACTTTGGTGGAGACTTTAGTCAAGTCAGTAGATATGTGGATTCGGACTATGCTGGTGATCTGGATAGGCGTAGGTCAACTGGATACGTGTTTGTTTTACATAGTGCACCAGTCAGTTGGAGGTCTATGTTGCAGGCTACGGTTGCCCTATCAACTAAGTAAGCAGAGTATATGGTGGTAATAGAAGCAGTGAAAGAAGGCCTCTGGCTTCGTGGTTTGATTAATGACTTTGGGGTGAAGCAGAATGTAGTTGATGTGCATTGTGATAGTATGAGTGCTATCCACTTGGCAAAGAATCAAGTACATCATGCAAAGACCAAGCATATTGATGTTCGCTACCACTTCATACGGGATGTTGTAGAAGACGGTGATATTGCACTTGAAAAGGTGCATACTAAAGACAACTCCGCTTATATGTTGACTAAGGTTGTTCCTGGAGCTAAGTTTCAACATTGCTTGGACTTGCTCCAAGTCCTACCAATTGCTTGAGAGCCCTTAGGGGCGGAATTGACGAGTGGTTGATTTGGTGAAGCTATGCGGTGGAAAAGTGTCGGCTTAATTTTGTAGCAAAATCTTGCCGAGATGGAGATATGAAGGAAATTGTCCAAAAATAGGTCCATGACCTTTTTTTTACCATATATATGGTAATCCTATACAAGATTGGATTTGACCATATATGTGGTAATCCTGTAGGGGCGGCCCGGACCCAAGGCAGGCCGGGCGACTACCCAGGGCCCTCCTGACGAAAGAGGGCACCAACATAAAACTATCTACAATAGAATTAATATGTATCATGTGCTTTTTTAACAAAAAAAACATTATGGAGTTGTGGTTATAATGTTAGAATTATATTTAAGAGGTCCTTGGTTCAAATCTTGGCTATAACAATTTTTTGTTTTATTTATACTTTTTTTTTACATTATGTATGGGGGCCCATTTTGGAACTTTCGCCTTGGGCCCCCATCGGCTCTGGGCCGGCCCTGTAATCCTACATAGGATTAGGATTATATTTTTTAGCTTACATATGATTGGATTTCTATGCTATATAAAGGGGTCTATAGGTGCTCCTTGAGATATCTCATTGTGCTCAAGTTGTTGAATAAATTTAATACAAGAGAGCTAAAGTTGTTGAATAAGTTCAACACTAAAAAAAATGAGATTTTTTTTTTAATCTTTGTGATAGAGAGTTCTCGAGTGTAAGGAGAAAAGTGTTGAGAGCTACTGTAATTCATTTTCTTTTTCATAGTGTAATTAAATCACCCTCATTTGTGGAAGTGGGCATATTGGCCGAACCACATAAATTATTGTCTTTGTGGTTTTAAATTTTTCTGAGTTTCTTGGATTTATTTCCGCTGTGCCACAACAGATCGACAAGCCAACATTCAACGTGGAAGGAAATTATAAATACTAGTAACTTATACATAAAAAATTGTTAAAAAATAAATTAGAACTTTGTATATATATATTTAGATAGTACAATATATTTAGATAAGCATCAATATCCCTAGCCTAGTGGCAGTCATAGTCGGCTCTCCAGGGGGAGGCGGACTAGGCAGCCGCCTAGGGCCTCCTCCCCCAAGGGGGCCTCTAATTTTTTAAAATTTTAATTATTTTGTACTGGGTCAAAAAATTAGAAACTATGGGTTTGGAAAAATCCATGGTTGTTTGGAGAAGAATCAAATAAAATATTCAAAAGAAAGAAAAATATATTACACTCTTCTCTCTGGTACTTTCCCACGAAAAATCTCTCCTACGAAAAATAAAACGGTCTCTCTCTCCCTCAACAAACGTGTTCATGCATTTTTTTTTTCTCCCTTTTAGTTTCTAATGTCTTTGTTTTGTCTTGTGAAGTTTCTAATATTAATTTTTTAAATATTGAAAATAATCGCATAAGTGGTGGAGATCACAAAGTAAATATATCTTCGTTACTTGTAAATAAAATCATAAAAATTATATAGAGGGATAAGGGCCTTATTTTTGGGACATGTCTAGGACCTCCAAATTGCTAGAGCCGGCCCTGGTGGCAGTGATGAGGCATGCGGTTAATGTGGTCAGGACTTTGATTTCTGGTGGAAGCGCTTCTACACAACTACCATTTCCAAAAAAAATATATAGTGATATTGTTTAAATAGTTGCAAGAATTTTAAGTTATTTTTACAGTTAGGATAAAAAATTTAAATTATTTTTATGTGAAGATATACATAAGTCATGTATTGGTGGGAATTAATTATAAGAATTAATTAATTTTTTTACTAATTAGTGTATACATATGGAACAACTAACTTTTGAACGATTTTCAAGTCATATTATAATAGTAGAGATAAATTAGTGCATATTTACGTTAAAAAAAATTTCGAGAAAAAAAAAATGAAACCAGTTCGACCAAAATATCTGTTGTTCAATTCTGCAATCCAATTGATAACCATGAATGGTAATACTAATAGTAAACTTTAAACACGGAAGATTAAAACTATTTTTAAGGTGGTGAGAGGAAATAAATTATTAAATAATTTAGTTAAATATTGTTATTGAAATTTACTTATGACTTTATTTATGACTATATAATATTTTGACTACTGGGATTTAGTTTGAAAATCCACAAGTCTTGTTGGCATGAACAAATTGTGGGTCGAAAGTGTAAATGTTTAGCAGTTGATTTGTTGAGATATCATTTTCTATATAGGTTTTTATTGTTGGAAACTTGGAATTTAGAAACGCGAACAAAATATTGATGGTTACACCTAGTCCAGCACATATTTCATTAATGCTGTTAATGGCTTGGAAGAATGCAAAATTTTTGTTGATGCTTCTAGAAGCTCAATGCTTGAAGTTTTTCTTCTTCTGAGATGGTCAATGATTGAATTAGTGCGACACTTATTAGTGTTGTTACTTAAAGAACAACGGTTTCTACTTTAATTTTTATTGTGGCTCTTAATATTTTTACCTACCTCTCGCTCCACACGAAATACCTCCGTACATGTCTTTTCTAAACACTTAGCAAGTTCGCAAAGGCAAGATAAGAAAGTAGAGCAAAGAGAGAGAAATTGAAATATTAAAACTTTATTATATTAGAGTGAGTTTACAACTTCTTGGATGGTGAGAAGCAAATGAACCCCACACCATGGGTGGACATACTTGGGGTCAAGTGGGGTCAACTGACCCCACCGAAAACAATTTTTTTTAAAGTTATATATCAAGTTGATTATATAGTAGGCAGCTGTAAAAGAGCTGCTCTCAACAAGTTACAATATAGCAGCTCCAATTTGAAGTTAACGATTGCACATTTAAATCCGAAGTTACTATATAGCATATTGGAATGAACAAGATACTATACAAAATTACAACGAGACAATGATGAACTTCTCTCAACAAAAATATGGGAAGTGGAAATTTTGTTATATAACTTAAAATTTCTCTTTTTCAGCTGCCTACTTTGTCATAAATGATAGTTAATAAGCCAACAAATTATTTTTTGTAATATATATATGTATATTTTTTTTTGTAATATATATATATATATATATATATATATATATATATATATATATATATATATATATATATATATATATATATATATATATATATATATATATAAGAAAGGGTAATTAGTTTCTGGAATCGTTTCCACTGGGATTCGAACTCTGCCCACAAGGGCCACATGCCTCCACGCTAACCACTTGGGCCCGTGTTCACCTTCTTAATGGTGCTTGGAGGCGTGCCTCCAAGGGGGCTCAAACCCGCGCCACTTCGCCGGTAGTATGTGATTTTTGGGCTTCTTTTATATTTGAGGCTGACCTCCCACTCTTAAATTCCTGCATCCGCCCCTGCCACACTCATTTATATGGTCTCAAATGGTTTACATGAAACTCTGAAAACAAATATTGTAAAGATTATTCTAGGTCCTATATATTTACAAGGAAGATTCTAAAATATCTAGAAAGATATGAAGATTTTATGTGTCTTCATATGTCCGAACTTAATATGAGGTTCATGAGGCAGTTGCCTCAGGCCCAAAATTGTGTAGTGTACAAAAAAGAAGAAGTCTATATAAGCCCAACTAAAAAGGATCGAATTTAAAATTTTAGAGAGCTTACTATGGCTATGGCAACTAAAAAGGCCCGCCGACTGAAGAGACAAGTAGTAAGTATAATGTGGACTTGTAATTACCATATTTGAATTGAAGAGACAAGTGGTATCATGTCAACCATGATACTAAAATGGTCTGAATTTGTAAGCTACTCTTGTGGCCCGAATTTGAAGAGACAAATATTAGAAGAGAGTCTTGTGGTCGCTGACTGCGTTGTTTTTTAGGATTTTAACTTTTTTTTATAGAGAGACTCTTGTTTATGGTCGACTGTGGGATAATTCTTTTTTAAAAGTCCTTTTCCACCTGTTTCCACATGTAAAACTTTTATTTTATTTATTTATAATAATATAAATTGTTGTTAATTTTAGATTTTGCTTAATGCACTCATATTTTGGTCTAATTCTTAATTGTTGTGTTAATGATGCATTCCCGTTGTTACATTACATTTTGAGAAGTCACTTACATTATTAGTAAAGTCTCATAATTATTTTTTACAGTCATAGGTATTTGAAGTCTAAAATTGCGGTGGACTTATAAATTATAATTTACTGGAAAAATATGTTCTTGACTAAAAAAATGTTGTTGATTATCTTTATTTGTGTTTGACTAACTTATTTGAAAAATATGTTCTTGTCGTTTGATTGCATAGTTATTCCTATTGAGATTGAAATTAACTAATAGAGAAACTAAGAAAGAAAATATTTTTTTAATTTGTTATTAATTGTTTATTTGTCATTAATTATTATTATTGTTGGAAAATTATGACAATGTTATTTGATTGCATAGTTCGTGTCTAGATTATTCATTTGGAAATGTGATATGATGCAAATTGGATTAGAGAAGCAAACATGCCTCCTATAGTAAAACAATTTGGTGATTTTCTTTTTGTTTGCATAGCACTAATAGACTAGAGAAGCAAACGTGCCTCCTATAAAAAAATAATTGGCTGGAGTGAAAAAATATATAATATGAACATTAATCTTTGCGGGTGCCACTTTTAGAGTTTGCCTCAGTCCTCAAATTTTAAAGTCCGGCACCGAGTCTTCAATAATACTCCACCACATTATGGAGGATTCTAGAAGCTTTCAACAAAATTCTTTCAGATGAGGGTAATGCAAATCCATCTTGGTGGGTTGAAATAATATTATGTGACATTCTCCCACACCTGTTCTTGTAGAAGCATGAAAATGAAGGACTATGCGCCCACATGGAAGGAGTTGTTATGCGCCCACATGATAAAGGGGGCTGTGCGCCCACAAAAAAATGCTTCATATACTAAATTATGCGCCCAAGTGTGGGCGCATAGTCTGCTCCATCACTATGCGCCCAAGGCAGAGACAACCCTACAACTCGGTCAACACCCACGATCAGTCATGGGCCGAGGCATGCGGCCACGTCAGTCTCCACGAGCAGTCGTGCATCGAAACATACGGCCACGATCTACCCACGATCTACCCACGATCATGCAGTATTTATGCGCCTACGTCCTATGCACCCAAAGGGACACTATGCGTCCACAGTGAAATCAGTATATTTTCCACCTGTGTGTGCATAACAGTCGTTTCAGTATAAAATGACTATAAATAGTGGGCATGTGCCTCTTCAAAATGAGAGAACGGAGGGCATTTCAGAGCCAAATTGATGTCCTTCTTGACAGTGAGCCGAGAGTTAGCAATTTTCTAGGTTTTCTCCCACTTTTGTAAATCGGAGTGTCAACGGAGTAAAGGAGCAATTGCCGCTCGATCTCCATCGTCCCATTCTTTTTGTACTCGGGGATTCTCAGTACAGGATCTCTCAGGTGTACTCGATTTGTAGTGCCTTGTACTAATAAGAAAAGACAGTGATTCTTCTCTTTTTTGTATGTGTCTATAAAAATGGTGACTCTGCTGGGGACTACCTTTTCCTCTGACGAGAAGGTGGTGACGCAATCCGATACTGCTAAGGTGGAGAGCACTCAGAAGATGCTAATCGTAAAGTTCGATCAACAAGCGTTCAAAGAAATGCTCTCGAGGGATGGCTCTACTCCCTCAAAATCAGTGAAACCGAACAAGTCTCGCAGACTTTGTCACTACCACATTTCTAGCTTGAGGGTATTTTGGTCATTTTTAAATTTTTGGGAATTATTTGGATTATTTAGTATTAATTATAATTATTAAAATTTTAAGTGATTTTTAGTATAATTAATTTGGTGCTATTATTGACTTTGACTCAGGGTGACTTAGGAGACTGTCCTAGAAGCTAACCTAGGTCATGACTACTTGGTTAGAGTGTGTAACCCTAGCTTGACCTAAGTTAGTGATATCCAACTCATTAGAATTTATTTGGAGAAAATAGGAATTTATTTGGCTAGAGAATGGCTTGTGATTTCATAAGTCATGGTTTATGGCTTAGGCCCATAGAGGCCCATAGACCACTAGTGGAACCCTAACCCTAGCCCAACACCTACTTGGCCGGCCACCCTATCCTTTTCCATCTATTTAATGTCTCCTAAAATTTAGGGCTAGCCTCCTTAGAAAAATTAGCAAGTTTAAAGAAGAGGTAAACCCTTTCTTTCCCAATCCATAACTCCTCCATTTTAACTCCTTTTTCCTTGTAATTTCTTGCAATAGATTCTAATTACTGTGCTCTCTATGGCTATGGTGAGAAATTTCAGGAAAGGACCAATTTGAAGGAGTTTGGGTAGCTTGAGGAACCACTCACATTGGGGATTTTTGAGCCATTTCAAACCCATAGGTAATTTCGAATCCACTCCATAAAATAGTGTTCTAATTGCATAAATAGGAAGCCCTAGGTCTACCCTAACTGTAGGTATAGCTACTTCTAGGTTTCGTGTCCAATACGTGTCCGTATCGGACACGTATCAGTGGATACGTATAGGTGTTCGATGAAATGCCACAGTGGGCATTTCATCCCTATTTTCCAATTTGGTTTGAATAGAAAAATAGCTTTTAGCCTCGCTTATGGGTTTCCAGTGTTCTGAGGTAGTATTAGTGTCGTGTCGTATCGATTTAGACACGAGTACACGCGGGGTGCAGCACGCGCGCGCGCTGGTGACACTCCCCTACTACTCGGGGTCGATTGCACGCTGTACACGCCACTTGGACACGTGTAAATTGACACGTGGGTGCGGGTCGTGACACATTTTTAGTGGTGGCCCATGTAGGTTTAGGTTGGAAATGTAGCGGTATTCGAACTAGAATATCGCTGCAGCCTGCAGGAGGAATTAGTATTTTATTTTTGAAGGTACTCAATCACACTAGGAAGAACTCTTAATCAGATTCCTTTTATCTAAATTGTTGCTTATTGACTTTCTTTGAATATAAACTGTCCTTCTTTGAATTTTTGCTTCATTCTCAGAAATTGCTTCTTGTTTTGATCTGTCTTCATGATGGTTATGGAGACACGATCTCATCGCTTCGGTCTGGGGAATACTATCGAGAGGCTGGCCACCTCTCGTCCTGTTCATCAGGGCCTCGAGACTGCAGCTCCTGTTGTGCCGACTCAGGTTGGCATTTCTTCTACATTGGAGGTGCACCTCTGTCTGTACAGAGACCTTTTTTCGTCATTCCCGATTTCTCTCAGCAGCAGCGGTTCATGCAGCATCAGCAGCAGACCAGGGGAAACCAGCAGGGGTGAACTATTATCAGGACAATCGATGATGCACAGACCATTAGAGATCTTGCTGCAAGTTTCGTTCTTCTCGATTCCATTTCCGCAATTGTCTCTTATAACTATCTTGAAATCCGATTCCATCTGTTCCTTGTTGATTGATTAATTTTGTCATGTTGCTCTTTTGTTCTGTTTGTTTCTCTTCTGAGAAAATCATATGGGCTAGGTCACCTCAGTTATGGGATCTAGAATCTTCGATAGTCGTGTTAGCTGGTATAGTGAGGACATATAGTCCGATTTGGACGTATTTCTTGGGTGTAGGAATTTAAGGTTTTTGCCGTCGCATGCGGCAATGCAAAAATTTTAAATACCATAAACTAGAGGTATGTACCTTAGTTAAGGACTCTGTGATTTTTGTAGCCTTGCTCACTAGCATGACGAAGACTCTGAACAACATGATTTTGGACAGACGCATATGATTATCATACCCTTCTGTTGTTATAAAACTTGTATTCCATTATCAAATAACTTAGGAGTAGGGATATTTAGTGTTGTAGAGCTTATTCATATGTAGTTCTTTCATAGTGTAATGATATGATGACTTGTAGAGTGTCTGTACCCTAGAGATGATAGTTAGCATTGGTATTAGAATAGTAACCCATTGTAGATGATTTTCTTGTTATTATAATACCAACCAGTTTACATATAGGATGTTAGTATGCCTTACAGCCTTGATGATTATTATTATTTTCCCTTACCTTTTTCCAGTGAGGCACCCATGACCAGAGCCTGTCCTTGAGTATAGTTATAGTTCACCTAAGACTGAGAGGCCTATATACATATAGATTGCAGATGATATTGACATATGGGATATGGGTTGGTTGATATCTATAGGTCATTGTTGAATAGGGTATTGACATGTTGATTAGCCTATATTTGGTTCAGTTTTATATTTTAGTTAAGTTCTCTTTGTATTGAGTTCAGTCATGATTGATCAACCTTTATAGGCAGTGTGTAGACCCTTCATTAGAGACCCTTTTCCCTTGGTTCATACTATTTCAGGTTGTTCACTGCACTCAACTTTCATTACCTGCCATGTTGCATCATAGGTTTCACTGGACCATTGTTCAGACCCTAGTTATTGACTCACCAATATAACCATCAACCCCTTACCATATTATGCATATCTGGAGAGTTAGTATCGTGCATATTAGAGGTCTGCACTCATCTTTACTCCTGAACATGGTGACCTACTGCATCTCTTAGCATTTACCTTACTTGATAGCCTTACAATACCCTTCATTATAACCTGCAGTACCTGCCCTACAAAACTTTTTTGGGCAGGGTTGTTCAGTCCTTTTAGGACAGTTGTATTCGTTGAGGATATAATGTGGGTTGTTGATAAGAGTTCTTCCTTGACCACTGTTCTGTCCTAACACACCCTGCAGTATCTGACCTTTTCTTGGAGTGATAGGCATGTGGTAGGGAGTTGGTGTTATTAGACTTTGAGTAGAGTTGAGGTGATGAGGGTAAAGCATATATATATATAGCTTGTATATAAGTAATGTATTTTGATTGGTTGTAGCCTGCACCCATTTGCAGTATACTGCCTATTGCATTCCCTGTACACCAGTTTGGTTCACTTCTTTCAGACCACTGTCCTGCATGTAGTTAGTTCAGCCAGATAGAGAGGAGAGCCCAGGTTGATCTAGAGGCATGTTTCAGTCACTATGTAGGTTTCCTTTCACTTTGACTATACAAGTGGACCCAAATGTCCTGTCCCTTAGCTTATAAATTCAGTCTCCTTAGCATTATTCCCTTTTGCCTATATTGATGTTTCAGACCATTCATCCTTAGCCTAAATTCTAAGCATTTGTTTCAGTCCCTTATAAGTTTAGTCTATTTTAACCCTTGGTTGATCAGTCATATATATATAGATGATATACTTAGGATATATGTGATGGGTGTTGTTCTTGAGCATATCTATATGTGGTATTTGGGATTGGTGTGCATAGCTTGTAGGTATTTAGTTATGGGTGACTTGATAGGATTGGGAAGTTAAGAACTCAACATGAGACAGCGCAGATGGCTAGAGTTGATGAAGGACTTTGACATCCTACTTCAGTATCACCCAGGGAAGGCCAACGTGGTTGCCGATGCCTTGAGTAGGTATCCGACAGCCATGTGTTTGACTAGGGATTGGCACTTGCTTGCAGACTTGGAGAGTCTTAGAATTGAGGTGATCGTGCCCGGAGTACAGATGCAGTTATGGGGCCTTCAGATATAGTCGGACTTGATGGAGAGGATCAAGGCGACGCAGTTCGAGGATGTGGCTCTGTGGTGTATCCGAGAGCAGGTTCGTGCAGGTTGGTGGATGGCGAGTTTTCACTTGCAGAGGATGGTGCCCTGAGGCACAGTTACAGGTTATGTGTGCCTAGTGGGGAGCTCAGAGAGCAGATCATGCAGGAGGCTCACAGATCGCAGTACTCTATACATCATGGTGCCAACAAGATGTACAGGGATCTGCGAGAGCACGTCTGGTGGTACGGGATGAAGCGGGAGGTAGCCCACTTTATAGCTAGATGCTTGGTCTGTCAGCAGGTCAAGGCAGAGAGGCAGAGGCCCGGAGGATTATTACAGCCGTTGCCTATTCTGGAGTGGAAGTAGGAGCATGTCACCATGGATTTCGTATCTGGGTTGCCGCGTACACCAGGAGGGAAAGACGCGATTTGGGTCATCGTTGACAGGTTGACCAAACTGGCCCACTTCTTGCCATTCAAGGTGGGTACGTTTACGGAGAGGCTTGCGGAGTTGTACATGCAGCAGATAGTCAGGATTCACGGAGTTCCCGTCAGCATTGTCTCAGATCGGGATAGTCGCTTTACTTCCTATTTCTGGAGGAGTCTACAGACTAGTTTGGGCACTCAGCTCATGTTTAGTACTGCATACCACCCCCAGATGGACGGACAGTCAGAGAGGACTATTCAGACGCTTGAGGATATGCTGCGGACGTGCGTCCTGGATTTTGGAGGTTCCTGGGAGGATCATCTACATTTGGTGGAGTTTGCTTACAACAACAGTTATCAGGACAGCATTGAGATGTCACCTTTCGAGGCTCTGTACGGACGTAGGTGTCGTACACCCTTATCTTGGGATGATGTTGGAGACCAAGCTTTACTGGGACCAGAGATGGTTGTGAAGAACAGATGGCAACTCTAGAGGGGGGTGAATAGAGTTTATAGCGATAATAGCCAATTAAAAATTAAAACTCTTTCACAAGCTAAAATAAATCAGAGTAAATACAGAAATAAATAAGGAACAAGAAAGCATACACAAACACAGCCGATTTTAACCTGGTTTCCCTCGTGGAGGACTAGCCCAGGCCTGAGAACTCTAACTCAGGATTAAATCCACTATTTGTGAAATAGTAGTTATACCCCGTGCCTTTTCTTCAGAAGAGCACGTCAACTTCTTACAAAGATCGCAGTGGCGATGCTTCGAATTTTCCAAGCGACTTCTTGAACTCTTACACAAACTCCTAACTGAAAAAAGCTGAGCACTTGAGGCTTAGGGAGCTTGTGGCTAGTAGATGAAGAAGGGTATGGCTTGTATTAAGCTTTAGAGAGAAGAGAAGAGAAGATTGGATGAATGAAAATGAGAGAATTCATGGCCTATTTATAGGATACTAGTAGGCAGAATTCGGCCAGAATTCTGGTAGAAATTTTCAAATATTTGGCCGTTGGACAACTAGCAACCAGCCAACCCTAAAAATTAGGGTGCTGATTTTTATGGGACAGAGTTCGGCCCGAACTCTGTGTGGAGGCAGAGTTCGGCCCAAACTCTGTCTCCAGAGCACAGAATAGGTCTTAAGGTCCAATGGGCTTATTTGGATGTGTGGAGCTTATGAATTTTGGGTAGGTTATAGGTTAAGTCTCAAGAGCTCAGCATAACTCAGCTTACATCAGTCTAGACTCAATAAATTTATAAAATACAGACTCAAAAATGACTTGCATTGCAAAAATGAGCTGTCGTCTGACTTGAGCTGGATGTAGTCGTCGTGTGTCGTATTGAATTATTACAAGTATTATTTAGTCAATGTTATCAATATTTGGTTGACTGTGACTTTGTGTCAACAATCTCCCCCATATTGATAATTGACAAAATAATAATTGTATATTCAATATTCATACCTGAACACATATAAGGACAAAAAGCATAGCTCTCCCATAATCAGTGCCGTGCTTAAAAATAGCTCCCCCGTAAACAATGCTTTGAATCTTTGTTGGCCTGATAAGAACATTCTTCCGAAAGCACATATACATAGACAAAAAGAATATAGAATATACATATCTCCCCCTTTTGGCATTTAGCAATTTAAGATAAACAATTAATAACTGGCAAACACACCAAAAGATAAGAGAAGAAACTGCATATAAACTAATATAACGACTAAAAGTCGCAAGAGTCACAACTCATAATAAGTCTAATACAATAAAAAGTGCATAAAAGTAACTAAAAACCAAAGTGTATAAAGAAACATAAGCTATGATCCTCAGTAGCAGCAGCAAATAGCAGTCCATATCCATCATCGAGCTCGTGAAGGCCCAGCATCGTCTGATGGATCAGTAAAGGAACGACGAGAGTCCACGAAGGCTGCATCTGGATCCAAATAGCGAATGACCCAAGGGTCATCGATACGATAGCCCTCACGACCGGGGTCCCGCTCCATAGGGATAGGCATGGAAGGATGGCGAGACATGGAGTACCGAATGTCGTGCAGCGAGTTGCTGATAGCACTCATCTGCAAGGTAGTCCGGTAATCCAGCTGAGTCCAGCGATCATCCTCCAAGGTGAAGCGATCGCGGTGCATGGTTTGAAGACTCGAGAGTGGCAGGAGGAGGAGGAGGATCCTGTCCCAAAGGAGGGGCATCTGGCTCATCATCAGAATGCTCAGACACAACTGGTGAGCCAACGGCCGCCTGAAGCCTCCTTGCCTTAGAGAGGAAGGCAGGGGCAGGTAAGAATGGACACTCATCAAGGGGTACATGAAATGCATAAAAGATCATAGGAAGGTATAATGCATAAACCAAAGATCTTGGTTTCTTCCTACATTTAATCATCCAGTCCATCATGGTACGTAGAAGATTAAAGGGAACATGAAAGTGGAGATGATACAAGGCCGAGATTTCAAAATAAGTGACTTCATCGGTAGAACCCGCTTTGGGTAGAATTGTGTTGAAAATGATCCGATGAAGTTCATAGAAATAGGGATTGAGAAATTTGGCCAAAAGCTTACGAGGACGTGTGTTAGGGCTACACAAGTCGTCCTTGAATCTTTCAAGTGAAATCCCTTCGGGAAATTGAAATGATCGAGCTTCAACAAGCTTTTCCCATGAGTTAGGCTCTTGGAGTTCAAGGTATTCGGCCAACTCGAAATCGTCAAAAGAGATATCAATTCCCGCAACCCGTGAATAAATATGTGTATCATCATGGGTTAGGTTGCAGTAGAACATTTGAATAGCACTACGATAAATGACCGAATTTGTGGTAACAAGTTCATCAAGGCAAAGGTCATGAAAAAGTACATCATATTGAGAAAAAAATAGTAAAGTTGATAGGGTGTTCCGCAAACACTGGATGTGTCCGAAAATCACTAAACCAATCATTTGATGCGTCGAGTGATACAAATATTCGGTCGTCAAAAGTGTTTGGGTCATGTGGACGTGGAGGATTGAACAACGGATGGATAGGTGGTTGTTGTTCAACGGCCGGTGCAACGGGTGGTGCAACGGGCAGTTCAACACGAGGAAGAGTATTCGACGAGGATGCTCCCTCGGTCCGAAGTCTCTTCCCGTGGTTGAACAAACGTGGAGCCATAACACAATAAAGATAATGAAGAAAATTGAGATATAGAAAAGTATGAAATTATACCTCAAACTAGTAATGAACAATGAAGGAGAATTGAAAGAGAAGCCTTCTCCTTGAGTTTAGGGAAGAGATGAGCTCTAGAATGGAGAAATTAGGGTTAGGGTTTTGAGAAAAAGAGTTTGGATAGATGGAAAAGGTGGTGATAGAGGAGAAGAAGGAGAGGATCCCGAATATAAGAGAAGGGTTTCAATTGGTCGAAATCAATAATGACCATTGGATCTATAATTTGATCAACTGTTGAGGCTGTTCCCGGTTCTGGAACAACCAGACCGAATTCGGCCCGAACTCTGGTAAGGGCAGAGTTCGGCCCGAATTTCGAATTCTGGTGACAGAACTGGAATCAGGCAGAAAATTGGTTAAGTAATAAATACCAAAATAAAAGGAGTATAAATACAAGGAAAGATCCAAGTGATAAACAAAGAATGACAGAGAGTGAACTTGAAGCAGCAATGTGAAGTTAAAAAATTTGTATGTCAGCCAGTGATAAATAAAAATAAACCGTCTAATAAATAAGAAATTATATCATAATTCAATATTTTGAAGCTGCCATGGGTTAGCTGCAGGGGCCGGATCCCAGCTAGCGGTAGTCCTGAGGACTAGTGCACCGTGTCGCTTAGGCTTTTACGCCTTGTTGTCAGAAGGACCCTTTCGGCTTGTACCCATAGCAAGTTCATCATAATAGAATCACGACATACTCGATATTTATGCAGGATTATTTTAATTTATAATAGCTTCATCCAAAATTCCAAGTTCACAACAAAGAAAATTGAAGCGCTCTTCGGATAATGGTTTTGTAAAGAAATCTGCTAACTGATGATCAATGCCAATAAATTCTAAGTTAATCGTGCCATTTTGCTGATGATCACGCAAAAAGTGGTGACGTATTTCAATATGCTTCATGCGTGAGTGACAAATGGGGTTCTTAGTGAGATTTATAGCACTAGTGTTGTCATAAAAGATTAGAATGTGCATGAAAGATAAGTTATAGTCTTCAAGGGTTTGCTTTATCCATATAATTTGTGCACAACAACGCCCAGCTGCGATGTATTCAGCTGCTATTATGGATAGTGCGACAGAATTCTACTTCTTGCTAAACCAAGAGACTAAAGCCTTTCCTAATAAATGACACGTACCGCTCGTACTTTTACGATCGACCTTGCATCTAGCGAAATCAACATCAGAATAACCAATGAGGTCAAATAATGTTGACTTGGGATACCATAGGCCCACTGTAACCGTACCCTTAAGGTATCGAAAGATACGCTTAACAGCGGTCATGTGTGATTCCTTAGGATTTGCTTGATATCTAGCACACAGGCAAACACTAAACATAATATCAGGGCGACTAGCAGTAAGATAGAGTAGACTGCCTATCATACCTTGATACTTACGTTGATCTACGGGTTTGTCGCTATCATCTGGTTCAAGTTTGGTTGAAGTAGCCATTGGAGTGCTGATTGGTTTGACGTTGTCAAGGTCGAATTTCTTCAGCATGTCCTTCGTATACTTTGACTGACAGATAAAGGTTCCATTTGACATTTGTTTGACTTGCAGTCCAAGAAAGTAGTTGAGCTCCCCCATCATGCTCATCTCAAACTCGGTCTGCATACACTTGGCAAAATCTTGACAAAGGGTTTCATCAGTAGAACCAAATATAATATCATCTACGTATATTTATACTAAAAGAATAGTGTCTTTGAAAGATTTTATGAAAAGTGTGGTATCAATTTTCCCTTTTGAAAAACCTTTCTCAAGTAAGAAATTGCTTAGCCGTTCATACCAAGCTCTAGGGGCTTGTTTGAGGCCATACAGCGCTTTCTTTAGCTTGAACACGTGGTCGAGAAATTTGTGATTTTCAAAGCCAGGAGGTTGTTTCACATAAACTTCCTCCTTAATAAATCCATTCAAGAAAGCACTTTTAACATCCATTTGAAATAATTTGAAATTTTAAAAATTTGCAAATGCACAAAGCATCCGAATGGATTCCAATCTAGCAACAGGAGAATACGTCTCATCGTAGTCGATACCTTCCTCTTGGTTGTATCCTTGGGGTACTAGACGAGCTTTGTTGCATGTGACTGAACCATCTTTATTTACTTTGTTTCTAAAAATCCATTTAGTGCCAATGATCGAGTGATTGGCCGGTCTAGGAACGAGTTTCCAAACTTGGCTCCTCTCAAATTGGTTAAGTTCCTCTTGCATAGCAGAAATCCAAAATTTATCATTAAAAGCTTCTAAAATGTTTTTCGGCTCAATTTGTGAAATAAAGGCAGTGCTAGCAATAGAGTCTCTTAATGATGATCTCGTAGTTACTCCACGTGAAACCTCACCTATTACCAAAATTTTTGGATGTGATGGCTTGAAAGAGAATTTCTTTGGTAGGCCCTCCAGAGAATTGGTTTCAGTTGTGGTATTCATTGGAGTAGAAGTTGATGGCTCAACATCATCATCAAGAGTAGCTGCTGCACTGTTATCTTCATCAAAAGTTACATTTGTAGACAAGGAAAATACCATCGTCAGCTTTGGCATCAAATTTGCCTAAGTTGTCTTTGGTGTTAAGGATAAAGCATCTACAACCAAAAACTCTAAAATAAGAAACATTTGGGGTTCTCCCAAACTAAAGCTCATAGGGTGTTTTCTTCGTGATAGGACGAATAAGTACCCTATTTAAAATATGGCATGCTGTACTGACAGCTTCAGCCCAAAAGTATTTCGGAAGTAAAAACTTATTCAATATGACTCTAGCTATATCGCCAAGAGTCCAATTCTTCCGCTCCACAACACCATTTTGTTGAGGAGTTCTTGGACAAGAAAATTCATGATCAAAAGCATTAGAATCACAAAACTTTTCAAAATCAGAATTTTCGAATTCGCCTCTATGATCACTTTGGATTCGAGTAATCATGTAGCCTTTTTCGTTTTGAACTTTCTTTGCAAAAATCTTGAAAACTGAAATAGCATCAATTTTATTTGTAAGAAAGAAAACCCAAGTAAATCTAGAAAAATCATCAACAATAACAAAGGCGTAGAGTTTTCCACCAAGACTGGCTACTCTACTAGGGCTAAATAAATCCATATGGAGAAGTTGCAAAGGTCTAGAAGTACTTACAGAGTTTATAGAATGAAATGAGGACTTAGTTGTCTTATTCAATTCACATTCGGCACATACCGTATCCTTTTTGAATGTAATATCGGGCAAGCCTCTAACTAGCTTCTTAGTCGATAGCCTGGATATAGTATCCATGTTGGCATGACCAAGACGCTGGTGCCATAATAATAATCTTTCATCCTTATGAGCATATAGGCATCTACCTACATTGTTAGTATCTATAGACAAATAAAAAAATATAAATATTATCCTCTCTTACCCCTTCAAAAGCAATGTCTCCCATTGATCTATCATAAATAAGGCATTTGTTTTGTCCAAAGTTAATGTCATATCCATGGTCAGCAAGATGACTAATGCTGAGCAGGTTATGCTTTAACTCGGTCACTAGGCAGACATCCTTTATTACGGGAGAGGGAGGATAACCAATAATACCATTACCTATAATATACCCTTTTAGGTTGTTACCGAAGGATACATATCCTTCTCTCTTCATCGATAGTGATGTGAAAAGATTTGCGTCTCCCGTCATATGCCGCGAGCATCCACTATCGAGAATCCACTTACTCTTAGTTGAGGAGGGAAGGTCCACCTACATCAAGAGTACTAGATGTGACCTTTGGTACCCAAGTTCTTGAGGGTCCTGAAAAGTTAGTTTTTGGAAACCATGCATATATCTTTCTATCTACTAATCTTCTAATTCTACATTGTGGTGAAATGTGTCCATGTAAACCACAATAAGTACATATAGCATTCCTATTTATGTTAGGAGCATGCATATGATATCTATGAGTAGAATGATGTGGAGTAGCATGATGATATGTAGAGTTAGCATGGTGATGATGTCTATATGTAGAGTGATATGGAGCAGTATGGTGATAATGTCTATAAGGAGTAGCATGGTAATGATGTCTATATGGAATAGCATGGTGATGATGTCTATGTGTAAAGTGATGGTGATTTTGTGCAACATACTGGTGGTTGTATCTATGTGTAGTATGATGATTATTTCTACGTGGATGTGGTTTGTGTGCATTATGAAAGTGTGTGTACATGTAAGCATGATTATGAGCTGCATGTGGATGACGTGGTTGACTAGTATGAGTAGTGTCATGCTCTGTGTGTGTCTCATGTGATTGTGTTTGAGGTTGAGCAACCTGTTTTCCCAATTTAGTCTCTAAATTCTTGGAGACAGCTTGCAGTTCAGTAACCTTAGCATTCAAACCATGTATCTTAGTAATAGAAATCTTATGTCTACTCTTTTCTTCTGCAAGCTTCGTGTTGAGTGCTGTGATTTCTTGTGTTTGTTGTTCAATGCGTGCTTCGGCATCATGTAAGCTTATTTTAAGCTTAGATACCTCATTTGTGATATCCGTGGGTGAAGTGTCCCTAATGTTATCAAGCAGTAAAAAAAGTCTTTGAATTTCAACTTCATGACTTTTGAACTTTTCCTTAGCATGTTTATATTTACCAATGACCTTTTTATGATCATCAAGTAAATCGGTAAAAGCATCACCAAGTTCATCAAAAGTGAAGTTATTAAGAGTTTCGTTTGATACCTTGTCGGATGTTGCCATTAGGCACACATTTGCCGTTTCTTGAGGAGAGTACTTTTCTTCCTCGGAGTCACTAGCTTCGCTTTTGTTGTGGCCCATACAGGTCCAGATAAATTGTTTGGTTACTTTACCGTACCAAGCAAGCCTGCGTATAGGATTAGAAGTCTAGGATCTCATCCACATGCTTGACCTCTTTCCTTGATTTATCTACTGTTTGACTCATCAATTGCATCTTGCTTGCTTCCTTCTATCCCTATTCTTATCTTCCTTTTGTGCTTGCTAGAGGTTGACCCTACTAGTTAATTGTCCCAAAACACCATTAGTTTAATTCTTTAAGTTGGGTAGAATACCTTATGAACTAGCAACCACTTTGGCCTAGTGACCTATATTAGTAAGCTTATTTAGATTCTAGAATCTAGAGGACCTAACTCGTCTAGCCAACCAAGGACTTGGACAAGAAGACTATAGGACGACTGTATGACTTAGAATCATTCTACCTTCTTTAAATCTTAATCTCTCGTACCTATGTATTTACCGTTTTGACTAATGATGCTAATGTAGCCTAGTTTTTGCAAGCTTATTCTTTATCGAGTTTGTTCATGACATATGCTATTGAGCGCTCACTAGCCTATTGTCTAATCAGAACCGGTGCATAATGGTCTGATCAACCAAGTGCACTTTGGTTCGCTTTTGTCTATTACTCTACGTGGATGGGGACATAATTAAACTTGGCCCTTACAATCCCATCCACGACTGCCTTGACAATTCTTTTAAAATTATTCGATAGTCTTTGAATCACGTATTCGTATTCGATAACGCCTCCTTCGAACTCTATATTGCTTCGCCCTCACCTATTTTAGGAGGACGAAGGCGTTATACTAGAACTCCCTCTAACCTCCCCATCGGCTATGACCATTCCCACTCGATGTTGCTATATCTTCATCCCAAACTACTCGACCTTTTCCTCAACCCTAAATCTACAATCTTGACTTTCTAATCACTAGAATTTATGAGTGATTACAATCGTCTCTTAATCATATCCTTAACCTAGACTACGACCATATAAACTTCTTTAAACCCTTCTATCTACCGTTGTGCCTTTTCACCCCCTTCTAATTCTTAATTTCGAGGACAAAATTCTTTTAAGTTGGGTAGGATGTAAAACCCCTAAATTTCTATTATTTTTTATTATTAAATTTGGTATCAATTTAAAATTTGGTATTGTACGTCGCGTAGTCGTATTGTACGTCACGCACGACGTTTTATTTTTTTGTAATTGCTCGACGAGTGCAAATATGTGCGAGCGTACATATTTTAGAAAAAAATTATTTTCTCTATTTTATTATACACTTTTAAAATATTATATAAATATTCTTGCTATAAAAAGCCTTTTTGTTTCTAAAAGTTATTAATAATAAATAATATTTTTGTATACTAGAAAAGCCTAATTATGTAAAGAATATTTTTGCATACATATATTTCGTAATTATTTATTGGTCTATTTTTAAATAAAATTATGATTTTTGAGATTTATTAATATTAATATTTTATAGTTCAAAAAGATATTTAAAAATATTTATTATTTTCGAAATTATTATTATTGGTATTTTGACAAATATATTTGGAAGTTATTATGGCCATTTAAATCTTGATTTTAATTTATGTATTTATTTAAATAGTTAAATAATTAAAAATTGATTTATTGATTTGATTTTAAACTAAGGGAATTTAAATAGATTTAATTAGATTTGGGTTAAATTGATTTAAATTAAATTACAGATTATCTATTTTTGGGTTTAAACAAATCCTAATCCTATCCAATTGGGAATTCCCACATCCTATAAATAGGTAGGTACTCCTCCAATTCATTATTCATCCACAACAATTTTTTTTCCACCACAGAAGTGAGTGCATCGTGTCCATGACCGCGTCCGTGTCTTATACACTATGTGTTTCATTGTACAAATACAATACTCCACCCTGGGTCCGACAGATCCGAACCTCCGTTCCCGTCGTGTCGGACACACCCGACACGACTCATCCAAACTCAAAACCCTAATCCTAATCCTAACCCTCTGCCTCCACTACCAACATCCCGACCCTCGACCACGTCGCACCCTCCTCTTCTGTCCAGCCGTCTAGCCACCGTTACCAACACCAGGACCCGACCCGCCGATTTCCTCACCCACCCCCATCGGCATCTCGACCACCCTTTCTGGCCACTCTTCCGGCCAACCCCACAGACCTCCACCGATGCCACTTCCGGCAACCCACCGTAGTCGGACCACCACGACAACCGCAACTCCACCAACACCCTGGCCGCAATAGCCACACCGCCACCCGCTGCCAACAAACACCACCACCGTCGGCCCAGCCCCGACAACACCACCACCACAGTAGACACCACAACCAAAAACCAAAGCAAAAACCCTTACCTGTCTCGACCCAGCCAGCCGTCACCTCCCCGCCGCTTCTACGAGACTACCGCCTCGACGCCGGGCCGACCTCTCCGGTGCAGCGCCCCACCGCCTGGAAACCGCCGCCCTCCGACCCGCCACTGTGAAACCCCGCCGTGCCGGAGCTCTCCTCCACGCACACTGGAAACCCGCGCCACCACACGTCGACCATCCCCGACCGCGCGAAGGACCCCATCCCCGGAAACCAATTCCTCCCCTTCGCCGCGAGCCGCTGGTGACTCCACCCCTCCAGTCGCTCGAAAACCCATCTCCTCCGCCTCATCTGGCGTGCCCCGTCGGCGACCGTCCTAGGACCTCACCGCCGCTCCTCCGTGACCATCCTCTCTCCGCTGTTCGAAACCCCTCCGCTCTTCGCCTCCTCCTTGGCACGCGGCATCTCCGCCGCCAGGCCGACATCCCTCCGCCGGGACCGCCCATCTTGCCACGGCCGTACAAAGAACCCCTCTCTCCGTCGAACGCCGCCGGCAGATCCCGACCCCCTCTCGTTCTCCCAGACGCCCGCCCCCATCTCCTCCGTCTCCCTCTCTCTCTCCCGTTTTTTTTCCCTTTCATTTTTTTATTCGTTAGCCTCTGTTAAGAGAACAGCAGGCAGCAGCTGATATTTTGTTAGTTTTTTTTTCTTTTCTTTTTGTGTTTTAATGGTGATTTGTTTTTCTTCTTTTTTTTGTAACTTTATTTGAATTAATAATAATAATAATAATATTATTATTACTATTATTATTCTCATTATTATATTTATTTATCATCATTATTATTACTATTATTATTATTATTATTATTATTAATTTTGTTGTTGTTTTCCTAATTGGATTATTTTTACCAAGACCTTTGTTATACAGTATGTAATATTTGATAAATAATTTAAAATATTATTACTATATCTTTGTTATTGCACTATTAGTACCAATTATTACCTTAGTTGCTTTACTAGCCAAAATAGATAATTTCATAAAAACTATTTTTATTAATGGTAACAACAATAGTATAGGCTAAGATATATTGTTGTAAATTTCTATTTACTTAAAGTAAACTCTTTGACAAAACTATAGTTTTACAAATATGGATTTTAGCATTTAATAATTTTCTATAATTATTTTGTTTCTCTTAGAATATTATTGGAAAATATAGTTTTCTACCTAAATTGTATTTCTACAAACTTAAGAGTTTTATGTGAACACAGTTTCTTTTTATATTTTTGTATTTATCTAAAAACTATTTTTACAAATAAAATATGTTATGAATAGTTTTCTAAAAACCTCATATATTATTATCCACTTTTCTTTAATTAAATCCTTCTGCCAATGACTATCCTTTTTCCTCATTCCCTCGACCAATTTTGGTCTACCTTATGTCCACCCTAACTAATTCGCATGTCCTGGACCCAATGGAACCATCCGTGTCATCGTCCGAGATCACCTTGCATAGTTGTTCGACCGAAGTTGCAGATCGTGCCACCTTGATCATCGCGACACACCAGGCGCCCTACCAGGCAAGACACCTTGCCTTTACTGTTTAATTCCTTGCTCAATATCATGCATATTTTTACTTATTCTAGAAAATATAAATTGTACTTGCAAATTATTTTAGTTGCATATGGCTTAGAGTTAAGGGACCACCTTTGTTTGTGTCGCATTCATTGGCCCGACACTTGTATATCACGAGTCACAAGTCTCATATAGATCTCGGACGTACGTATCGACTGGCCATCGGTGAGCACATGCCGTGCGATAGGCAATAACTGCTAAATAGTTATGGTTGTCTAGAAGACTTAGCGACTTAGCAGTTATTAGGAATGTCGTGATGTAGATTCAACATGAGTAGTGCATGGGGAGGGTGAAGACAGTTATTAGGCGCAGGGGCTTTCACACCTTTACTTTTCTCTAGATACCATTTGTGACTCAGTCGAGAGACTAGTGGCCATGCATTTATTTACTTTTCTCTAGATGCCACTAGTGCCTCGGTTGAAACACAAATGTGTCGTGCATTTACTTTCCTCTAGCTGCCGTTAGTGACTCACCCAAGAGCTAGTAGCCGTGCATTTATTTTTCTCTGGATGCCCCTTAGTTCTCGGTCGAGTGCTAATGGGCCGTGCATTTACTTTTCTCTAGACGCCACTAGTGCCTTGGTTGAAACGCTAACGTGTCGTGTTTCTAGCTTCGGGAGCCCTTGTGTGGAACGTTGTCTTCAAATGCATATTCACATAGAATGGTTAAGAACCTTTATTTGTGTAGTTTTCTGTTGAGCTTTATTTATTCAGTTATCGACATGATATTATGTGTCTTGTTACGTCCCTCTGAGGACCTGGTTATCTCGCCAGGTGTGTGCTCTTGTCTTTCGCAGGTGTTCTAGCTCTAGCCGTGATTATCGCTATATCTTCGAGGATGATTGCAATTGGATCATTTTCGCTTCGCTCGCCAAAATCTTTCTTTTGTTATGTATTTCTTTTCATCGTTGGTAGTGGATTTGTCTCCGCCCAACTACATGTACCAAATGACAATTTTATGGTTGATTATATGATATCATTTATTCATATATTTTTGTGGATGAGAATAGTTATGGTTCTACTGCATTTTACAGCTTATGTATTCATACGAGGCCCATGTATTTCGTATGAATACAGCTGGCATGTCTACGTTCCTAGTCCTACGTATTTTGGGACTGGGGCGTTACAACTTTCATGCCAAATGCTTGTGTTAGCATATTTCTTTGAGGAAGTCTTCTTGTATTGTTTCTCATAATGGCTGCTCTTCTTTAAGTATGGACAGTCTTTCCGGACATGTCCCGTCTTCTTGCAACCGTAGCAGGTTGGCTCTTCTTCGTCGTCTTCTTGTGGGTCCTTCTTTTTTCGGTTGAAGCGAAGGAATTTCTTGAAGTTGTGGACAAGGAGTGCTTGATCATCACCTTCTGAGTTGTCGTCATCCGTCTCTTTGGGGTCGGCCCTCCGTCGGTGAGCTTTGAGTACGATCTCCTTAGCCTTAGGAGCAGGCTCCTCGAAGTCCTTGAGGTCAAGCTCATGAGTCATCAGCTTTCCCATCAAGGTCTCCATGGACATGGTTGTGAGATCATTTCCTTCTATGATGGCTGTCACCTTAGGGTTCCAAATCTTTGGTAGCCCCCTAAGTAGCTTGCGAATCTTCTTGTGATTTGAATATTGTTTGTCGAGCGAAGACAGGGGATTGATGATGTCGAGGAATCTTGTGAACATTTGCGTGATCGTCTCATTTGGCTTCATCTTAAAAGCCTCATATTCTTGAGTAAGATGGCTTATCTTTGATTCCTTGACTTGGGTGGTTCCTTCATGCGTCACTTCTAGAAGTCTCCATACTTCGTGAGAGGTGGTGCATGTAGAGACCCTGTTGAACTCATTCCTGTCTATAGCACAGAATAAAGCATTAATAGCTCTCGCGTCTAGACTTTTCTGTTTTTTCTTCTCGTCAGAATATTTGTCATGTGAATTCTCAACGAGATCACCATTGACAACTATCCTGGCAGGCTTTTTGTAACCGTCAGTGACGATAGACCACAGGTTAAAGTCTAGCGACTTGAGATAAAAGCGCATCCTTGTTTTCTAATATGTGTAGTTAGTTCCATCAAATATGGGAGGCCTATGAGTGGACTGTCCTTCACCATGATTGGAAATCAAGGATTGTGTGGTTGCTATGGATCAGCTCTAGGATGTTAGTCCTTGTTGAGAGAACAGAGCTCTGATACCAATTGAAGAACAGATGGCAACTCTAGAGGGGGGTGAATAGAGTTTATAGTGATAATAGCCAATTAAAAATTAAAACTCTTTCACAAGCTAAAATAAATCAGAGTAAATACGGAAATAAATAAGGACAAAAAAGTATACGCAAACACAGGCAATTTTAACCTGGTTTTCTTCGTGGAGGACTAGTCTAGGCCTGAGAACTCTAGCTCAGGATTAAATCCACTATTTGTAAAATAGTAGTTACACCCCGTGCCTTTTCTTCAGAAGAGCACGTCAACTTCTTACAAAGATCGCAATGGCGATGCTTGGAATTTTTTAAGCGACTTCTTGAACTCTTGCACAAACTCCTAACTGAAAAATGCTGAGCACTTGAGGCTTAGGGAGCTTGTGGCTAGTAGATGAAGATGGGTATGGCTTGAATTGAGCTTTAGAGAGAAGAGAAGAGAAGATTGGATGAATGAAAATGAGAGAATTCATGGCCTATTTATAGGATACTAGTAGGCAGAATTCGGCCAGAATTATGGTAGAAATTTTCAAATATTTGGCCGCTGGACGACTAGCAACCAGCCAACCCTAAAAATTAGGGTGCTAATTTTTAGGGGACAGAGTTCGGCCCAAACTCTGTGTGGAGGCAGAGTTCGGCCCAAACTCTGTCTCCAGAGCACATAATTGGTCTTAAGGTCCAATGGGCTTAATTGGATGTGTGGAGCTTATGAATTTTGGGTAGGTTATAGGTTAAGTCTCAAGAGCTCAGCACAACTCAGCTTACATTAGTCTAGACTCAATAAATTTATAAAATACAGACTCAAAAATGACTTGCATTACAAAATTGAGCTGTCGTCTGACTTGAGCTGGATGTAGTCGTCGTGTGTCGTATTGAATTATTACAAGTATTATTTAGTCAATGTTATCAATATTTGGTTGACTGTGACTTTGTGTCAACAGGTTGTTGATGCAGCCGAGAAGGTGAAGCTCATCAGGGACAGACTTCGCATGTCGCAGGACAGACGTCGGCACTGGGCCGATAGCCACCGGAGGCCGTTGGAGTTTGAGGTACAGATTTAGAGATAGGATTAGAAGTAGGTTGTATTTTGTTTTGTTTGATTGATCGTGTTTGATTTTTAGAAACTTGAGACCTTGCTTGTGATTAGGTTGGAGACATGGTTTTTCTGCGGATATCTCTGACTCGTGGTACGATACGTTTTGGTGGAGGTGGGAAGCTTAGCCCGCGCTTCATCGAACCTTTCGTGATCAGGAGAAGGGTCGGTGATATGGCTTATAGGCTAGACTTGCCACCTGTACTAGTGGGGGTCCACAACGTATTCCACGTATCACAGTTGAGATGGTACATGGCTGACCCTAGCCATGTGCTCGACCATTCAGAGATTGAGGTTGGACCTACTCTTTGTTATCCAGAGCAGCCTGTGGAGATTCTGGATCGCCGTGAGAAGGTGCTGAGAAACCAGGTGATACCCTTGGTTCGTGTCGCATGGAGGCATCATTCTCCAGGTGAGTCGACCTGGGAGCGGGAGGATGAGATGCGCGAACGATACCCATATTTGTTTGCACCGTGAGGTATGATTATCTATCCTTCTCATCTGTTAGTTTTGCCCTTAATTTCGAGGACGAAATTATTTTAAGGGGGGTAGATTTGTTACTACCACATTTCTAGCATGAGGGTATTTTGGTCATTTTTAAAATTTTGGGAATTATTTGGATTATTTAGTATTAATTATAATTATTAAAATTTTAAGTGATTTTTAGTATAATTGATTTGGTGCTATTATTGACTTTGACTCAGGGTGACTTAGGAGACTGTCCTAGAAGCTAACCTAGGTCATGACTACTTGGTTAGAGTGTGTAACCCTAGCTTGACCTAAGTTAGTGATATCCAACTCATTAGAATTTATTTGGAGAAAATAGGAATTTATTTGGCTAGAGAATGGCTTGTGATTTCATAAGTCATGGTTTATGGCTTAGGCCCATAGAGGCCCATAGAGGCCCATAGACCACTAGTGGAACCCTAACCCTAGCCCAACACCTACTTGGCCGTCCACCCTATCCTTTCCCATCTATTTAATGTCTCATAAAATTTAGGGATAGCCTCCTTAGAAAAATTAGCAAGTTTAAAGAAGAGGTAAACCCTTTCTTCCCCAATCCATAACTCCTCCATTTCAACTCCTTTTTTCTTCTAATTTCTTGCAATAGATTCTAATTACTGTGCTCTCTATGGCTATGGTAAGAAATTTCAGGAAAGGACCATTTTGAAGGAGTTTGGGTAGCTTGAGGAACCACTCACATTGGGGCTTTTTGTGCCATTTCAAACCCATAGGTAATTTCGAATCCACTCCATAAAATAGTGTTCTAATTGCATAAATAGGAAGCCCTAGGTCTACCCTAACTGTAGGTATAGCTATTTCTAGGTTTCGTGTCTAATACGTGTCCGTATCGGACACGTATCAGTGGATACGTATAGGTGTTCGATGAAATGCCACAGTGGGCATTTCATCCCTGTTTTCCAATTTGGTTTGAATAGGAAAATAGCATTTAGCCTCGCTTATGGGTTTCCAGTGTTCTGAGGTAGTATTAGTGTCGTGTCGTATCGCTTTGGACACGGGTACATGCGGGGTGCAGCACGTGCGCGCGCTGGTGACACTCCCCTGCTACTCGGGGTCGATTGCGCGCTGTACACGCCACTTGGACACGTGTAAATTGACACGTGGGTGCGGGTCGTGACAGACTTGGCTCCCGAAGGCTCATGTCGCATATCCTACCAGTGTTGTAGAAGATGTGCAACCGAAGAACTCTGTCATGTGGGCGCATAGGCCATCCATGTGGGCGCATGGAGCTCCCCTGTGGGCGCATACCTCTGCCACAGAGGCTCCTGATACGAAGAAGGCGCATACGGTTCAGGGCTCTACTAGCCCGACGACTCCTCTTATGAATAACCAACAACAGAGTGTTCAAAACTCGAGACTCGGCAAAGAAAAACACTACGATGCCAATAATTGAAGTGCTCGACACTCTGGACAAACTCATCGAAGCTTGCAAACGAATAAGGCAAAACTGGGAAAAAACGTCGATGTTTCCTATAGTACACGACCAGTGCCATACGCCCAAAGGAGTATGTAGGCGCATGATTCTGGTCAGAAGGCTTTTGTCTTCCATAGACTTTTTGCACCCATGCATCCAGGCTCTGCTGACCCCTTCTATGCGCCCACAGCTAGGAAGGCCAAGCGTGCTGCCAGATCTCTTGGGAAGCATGCGCCCAAAGGCATGCCCCAGGGCCTATGTGCCCACAGCAAAAAGACAGACCCCAACGCGTATAGCACGGGGCTGTCTTCAAGGTCATCACGGAATTTAGGTGTGGGGGTTGCCCCTGCACACGAACTAAGTCCGGATGTGCCAACTTCCCTTACAAACCCATATGCAAAGCTTGGCAATGCATGTGAAATGGGTTCTAAGGTGAAGCTCCCTTCTGCCGATTTATGCGACATGATAACTCACATGCGTAAAGCGAGGGAGATCATTACTACTCATGAGGTGCCTCTACCGGAGCACCCGTGCACTAGTATTGTCATCAACTGTTGTTGCTCCAAAACAACAAAAGTTCCTCTAAGGCAGTTCGTGTTTCGACGAATGCAACATTCTGATGATGAAACGCCACTATGTGTTTCATCTAACATGGCTTCGTGGGGTCCTCCCTATGGAAGCCCCAATCAAATAAGGTGGATCACTAATCCAACCTTTTCTTCCAGTTCTACGAACAAAAGAAGAAGAAAAAGTCTACCAGCAAACAACAAGCGAACTATTTCACTTGGAGTCTATATGGGTACTTGGTCGAGAACAAGATCCCTTATAGACGGCGAGGACTCTCAAGATAGGGGTGGTGTTCCCTTAGAATCTCAAACTGGAGGTAGTACTCCCTCAAAATCTGAAATAGACGACCTCCACGCCGGGGGTAGCCTTCCAGATGACGTTGATCTCTTCGAGTCTGACGATGAATATCTACCTCCCCTGTCCGAAGAAGAAGGCCTTTTCAACTCAGAGACAGACAACATCAGCACCTGTTGTACCGTCTCCCCTATTCATCCTCGCATGCTATCTGCGTACATGACAGATGGAGAGAGACCTGAAGAAGCCATTGATCAAACCAACAAACGGCTGGAGAATCTTGAAATAGCATTCGCCAAGATCACTGACATGCTTACCAGCATCATGGCTGTCCAAACTGCTGGGGTTGTTCCCCCACTTCAACCAAATGTCTCAGCACACGCTAGTCCGGTTCATAGTAACAACCCTCCTTCACTACTAAGGGAGTACCATTCTGTTGTACCTCCTCCAAATCCCATAAATACTGGGGGTGGTCCTTCACCGACAGCACTTGACAACCGTACAACAACCATTTTTCAACATCTGCTCAATCAATAGGATGCAATTGATTCTCTTGTTGCCCGTCTCGATACCATCTCACACAAAGACGAGCTTCAAAAGATGGGAATATCTCAACCTTATCCTCCTGAATGGGAGAATGCCACTTGTCCTCCTAACTACAAGCCATTGACGCTAAGTTTGTTTGATGGGATGACTTCGCCTCGCCAATACATGACATACTTCAACACACAGACGTTGCACTTACCAAGAGACGATGCGTTCTTGTCAAAGCTATTTATCAGCACCTTGTAGGGAGTAGCTTTTGAATGGTTCTGCAGTCTGTCTGACGGTTGCATTAACTCCTTCAAAGACTTGGAGAGGCTATTCCTTAATAGGTTTTACGAGAGTGGCATGCATGTTAGTATGTCCACCCTCAGAGACCAAGCAGATAAAAAGTGAGGCTGTTATTGCTTTTATCGAACGCTTCAGACGACTAGCCTTGAAGATGCCCTTCGGTATACCAGACTTGGAGCTTATGGACACTTGTCGGCATAACTTCCTTCCTACAGTGAAGTTCTGTCTGGGTAAACATAAATATGATACATGGCCCGCTTTTATCGGGGCCGCTGATGTTGCTGAAAATGACGTTCCTAATCTGGAACTACTGGGGTTGAAGACACCCAAATTTGAAGACAAAGATAAGCACCCCCAAACTATCCCTATCCGTGGGGGTAAAGGAAAAGAAGTCTTGAAGGTTGACACTTCTAAGGGAGCTCCTAATTCTCAGAGTGCTCCTGACAGACCAAGGAGACTTCCTCCTTTGACGAGGATGACGTTATTACCATTTTCAACACATTGATGAAGAGTAATAAACTAGTATTGCCTCCACCACGACGTCATGAAGAGGCAAGTCGACTCAGTGACCCCAAGTACTATCTCTATCATCAGTACGTACACCATTCTACCAAGGATTGTATCGTCCTAAAGAGGAAGATACAACAGCTCATCGATAGCCAAATTATCAACCTCGAAGCTGAAGACAAGTTCGTATCTTCTAACATGATCTCTCTTCAATTTGGTGACTTTCCTTCCACAAAAGTTCCAGACGACGTAGTTATAATTCCCAAGGCAATAATGGAAGTCGTCAACTTGCCGCCAGCTCGCGATTCAACATCAACTCTGGTGCCACTCACGACGGAGCGTGGTGAGATTATGTGGGTCCATTCTGACCTTGTGCAAGAAATGAAGCAGGGGGTAGTGTCTTCCAAAGCAAAGAGGGACAAGAAATACAAGCCATGCCATATGGTGTCTTCTCCTATTTATGAAGTCCTATATGGTGAGACACGATCTGGCAAGACTTACCTGCAGACTTATGACCCCGTACAAGAGGACGTAATGCTTTCTCAAGCTTCTACTACCCCCACAAGTTCAGAAGCTGGTCCGTCTAAGTCCTCAAGTACCGACAAAGCTAAGCAGAAGGAGACGCGATTTGACAAATCTCTAAAGTCACCAGCTCCCGAAGGCATGGATCGGCCTTACAACTTTGACAACTGGCACAACTGGCCAATACACCTGCCAGATTATCATTATTCAATCTACTGCAGCTCTCCAAAGAGAAGCATAAAGCTTTAAGTGAGGCATTACTACATGCCGACTCTTATCTCGCTGAAGTCAAAGCTTCCGCTGAAGATCCGATCTCTTGTCCTCATTACCATAGCACTATGGAAGTGGTTCCCAACATCACCTTTTCACAAGAGGACATGCTACTAAAAAATAATCATCATGATAGACCTTTGTACTATAGGGTATATCGGGGCGATTAAGGTGGATCAGATGCATATCGATCTAGGTTCTTCCCTCAGCATCATCCCTAGAAGTTTACTCAAAATTCTAGGGATCCCTTTGCACAAGCTGTCTGCAACCAATACAATTATCATGACTTTCAATGCTAGGAGAAGTCACTCTCTGGGAAAGATCCGTCTCAAGTGCTAGATTGGTGATCTCTGGACAGAGGTTTCTTGTTATGTAATCGATGCCAATGTGTCTTATAACGTCTTGTTAGGACGTCCGTGGATACACGAGAACATGATTGTTCCTTCTACTCTTCACCAGTGCTTTAAGTACATTAACAGTAATGGCATCGTGAAGACAGAATTTTTCGATGTCGATCCTTTCAAGGGTATTGAAGCCTACTATGGAGATTTATAAAACCCCTAAATCTCTACTATATTTTTTTATTTTTATTTATTAAAATTTGTACTGATTTAAAATTTTCATTATTGTACGTCGCGTAGTCGTATTGTACGTCGCGTACGAAATTTTATTTTTGCTCGACGAGTGCGAATATGTGCGAGTGTACATATTTTTAGAAAAACATATTATATGTAATATTTAATTTAGCTATCAAAATTTATGATTTTATTTATGAAAAGCCTTTTGGTTAGAATAAATAATATTTTTAGTACATGCACATAATTCATAAATATTTTTGCTAGTTTGTTTTAAATAAAAATAAAAATTTCGAAATTCATTTATAATAAAATTTTATTATTCAAAAAGGATATTTATAAATATTTATTATTTTTGAAATTATTATTATTGGTATTTTTGGAAAATATATTTGAAAATTTTGTGTCCATTTTAAATCTTGATTTGAATTTATGCGTTTATTTAAATAGTTAAAAATTTGAAATTTGATTTATCCTATTCGTTTTAACCTAAGAATCAATTTGATTTAAATTGGATATTTAATTTGAAATTGGATTTGGATTTGGATTTGAATTTGGAGTTGATTTAAATTAAATTTGCGAATTATCTATAATGGGTTTTAAATATCCTAATCTTTATCTTAATGGGAATTCCCACATCCTATAAATAGGCAGGTACTCCTCCATAACTTCTATCCTCCACAATATTTCTTCATAAATAATTCCCAACCCCGTGCACTGTGTCCGTGTTCCCTCCCCGTCTTATTCCATATTTTTGTACATGTACAATTTCATCCTCTCCTACGTGTCGACAATCCCGACACGGCAAAAATCCTAATCCTATCCCTAACCCAACTCTTTTCCGCCCCGCTGCCATCCACCCGTCGACACCCCCAACAGCCCCGTTCTCACCCGCTCCACCACCGGAGTAGCGTCGTCCCGGCGGTATCTCCATCTCGTACCCGACCTTCACCTCGACCCCCATGACACCCAGCCGTAACCACCATCACCATTGGAAACACCACCGCCACAGCCAAACCCCGGCCGACCCCTCGACTTCTCCTTCTCCGCCATCAACATCTTCACTACCACCCTACCGGACCCCATCAAAACTACCGGCCCCAACTCCTGTCGACTTCAGCCACCCAAACCACCGCCGCACGGCCAACACCCGCCACCACCATCCGAAAAGGAAAAAGAAACAGGAAATTAAAACCCGAGACTCTCACCTGACCCGGCCATGCTCCGGCGACCATCCCCGTCCCGATCAGCCGTCCACAGCCCTGACCGCCTCCCTCTCCGGTGAGTGAGCGCCTCCGCGCGCCGCCCCTGCCCGCCTCTTCCGGCCAGAAACCCCCATCTACGCCTTCCGGCCGCAACCGCTCCTCCTAGTCACCGCCTCCTCCTCCTACGAGTCCCGTCGACCCCCCAAAGCCTCCGCCGCCGTTAAAATCCCCCGACCAAGTCCGACCAGTCGCCGACGCCTGTCCGCCTACACCTCTCCGCCGCTCCGCCACACGCGCCCACTCCAAACTCCTCTCCGGCGCCGCCCGCCTCCAGCATTCCCTTAGCCGCGAGCACCCGTGCCCTAGCTGTCCGCTCTGCCGCCCTAGCACCGCGACCCACCGCCGAGACCCCCTCTCCAAATCGCTCCCCTCCGGCAAGCTCCTGACCGCCACGCCTAACCCCCTCCGACCGGAGCCCGACTCTCTCGCGCCGCCGGAGCGGGGAGCTCCGCCGAGCCACCTCCTCCATTCCAAACCCCTCTCTTTTCTCTCCTCACTGTACACTCCCTCTCTCTCTCTTTAATCGGGAAGAGTAGCTGGTGGTTTAAGTTTATTTTGTTATTTGGTATTTTGAGTCCCCCTTCCTTTCCTTGATTTTTACTGAGCTCTCTCTGAGAAGAGAGTCAAAGTTGGGTTTGTTTTTTTTTTTTTTACTGTTACACGTTTTGTGGTCTCCTCGATAGAGGAGAACCACTGTTCTGATAAGTTTTTTTTATTTTAATTATTATTGTAATTATTATAGTTATTATTATCATTGTCATTTTATTATTATTATTATTATTATTATTATTATTATTATTATTATTAATTATTATTTTTATTATGATTATTATCTCCTTATTATTATTATCTTATAATTGTCAATATTGTTATTATTGTTATTATTATTATTATTATCATTATTATTCTTATCTTTATTATTATTATTATTATCTTTTAATTTCAAACTAATGATTTATGTAGATTATTTAATTAAGGGTATTTATATTTGATTAGGAATTATTATTATTAGTAATATTACTATTCATATTGTTATTATTGTAACTATAAATAACTATTTTCAACATTTGATTAAAAGCACTAATTGTATTTGCTATATTATTTTTGGTATTTTAAAAGTATAGTTTATTAATAAAACGTTATTTTTACGAGATATGGTTCTTAATCCTAAATGATTTTTTCTAATATTATTTTCGCCAAAAATATTTTGTTAGGTTCTAGCCTAAAGTATTATTTGACAAAACTTACAATTTTGCTTTGAAACGACTTTGATTTTTCGTATATTTATTTAAAAGCACATTTTGATTAATAAATTATATTTCAAGTATTATAAACTAGTTTTCAAAAATCATATATTCGTCAAAATTTCCTTTGTTCTTCCTACCGTGACTCAACCCCCTCTTTCATATTCGAGCACCAATCTAGACTACCTTATGCCTACCCTAACTAAATTGACCCTCCCGGACTCAATGACACATTCCGTACCGCCATCAGAGGTTCCCTTGTACAGTTGTTACACCAAAGTTGCAGATCGTGCTACCTTGATCATCGCAGCACCCCAGGCGTAATACCAGGCAAGACACCTTGCCATTAGCTGTTTAATTATTTTAGCTCATATTTTATGCATTACTTATTTTTTTTATACAAAATAAACTGTGATACATGGCATAACTGTTCATTTATATTTCCTGCTGTGTATTATTTTCTTACAAATTAAACCTAGATTTAAGGGACCACCTTGTGTGTCGCATTCATTGGCCTTGACACGTTGTAAACACGAAGTTGTGTGTCGTATGTAGAACACGGAAGTGCGTGATTGGCTGGCCACCATTACGTACAAGCCGTGCGATAGGAATAACCGCTAATAGAGGTTGCATGCTAGTTTGACTTAGCGGTTATAGTGGTTTGTGTTGTGGATACAACACAGTAGGCATTGGGCGGGGAGGACAATTCCTTAGCGTATGGGCTTCGATGCACTTTTCTTGTGACCCGGACTCTCCGCTGGAGATACGGGGTTGATGACCCATGATTACTAACGGCCACTGACGATTCTGCGGAACGTCATGCTCTTCCTGATGGGGCCTCTGGTGCCCAAGGGGGACTACGTCGATCCTATTTAGCCAGGGCCCATGCGTAGGAAGGGTTGTTCTTAACAACATTTTACTTAGAACGGTAGGTTACCCTATCCGTTAGGTATGAGTACTTTTGGTTTGGGTACTTGTATCTGACCATGACTTAGAACAATAACTTGTCGCGGATTAGTTCGTCACATATTATCCTTGTTTGGTTGTAGGTGTGACTTACTACTTCGATGAGAAGGTATTGAACCTTGTTGGGGTCCGGATACCATATCGGATTCTTAGCATGGAAAGATACGTCGCCGTGAATTAGTTTACCATCTCCTGTCCTTGTTTGGTTGGGGGGATGGTACGCTCGTTCAGTAGGTGCGTATTGGACCATGTTATAAATTCGATTTACTTATTTATTGAGCAATATTTATTCAGTTTATATGGCATGCTATTATGTGTCTTGTTACGTCCCTCTGAGGACCTGGTTGTCTTGCCAGGTGTGTGCTATTGTCTTTCGCAGGTGCTTTAGCTCTAGCCGTGATCTTCGCTATTTCTTCGAGGACGATTGCATTTGGATCGTCTTCGCTTCGCTCGCCACTCATTTCGTTTTCGATGTACTTTTTTTTATTTTGTTGGTAGTGGATTTGTCTCCGCCCAACATATTGTATCAAGACAAATTTATTCTCATTATATGATCTTTTATTCATTTATTCTTTGTGGATGAGATTAGTTATGGTTCTACTGCATTTTACAGCTTATGTATTTATACGAGGCTTCCATATATTGGAGTATACTTCGTATGAATACAGCTGGCATGTCTACGTTCCTAGTCCTACGTATTTTGGGACTGGGGCGTTACATGTTATTGTGGTGGCCCATGCAGGTCAAGATAAATTGTTTGGTTACTTTACCGTACCAAGCAAGCCTGCGTATAGGATTAGAAGTCTAGGATCTCATCCATATACTTGACCACTTTCTTCAATCTACCATTTGACTCATCGATTGCATCTTGCTTGATTCCTTCTATCATTATCCTTCCTTCGTGCTTACTAGAGGTTGACCCTACTAGTTAGTTGTCCCAAAATACCATTAGTTAATTCTTTAAGTTGGGTAGACTACCTTATGACCTAGTAACCCCTTTGAGCTAGTGACCTATATTAGCAAGCTTATTTTAGATCCTAGAATCTAGAGGACCTAACCCGTCTAGCCAACCAAGGACTTGGACAAGAAGACTATAGGATGACTGTATGACTTAGTATCATTCTGCCTTCTTTTAATCTTAAATCTCTTGTGCCTATGTATTTACCATTTGACTAATGATGCTAATGTAGCTTAGTTTTTGCAAGCTTATTCTTTTATCAAGCTTGTTTCAAGACATATGTTATGTGGGCATGTCCACTAACATATGGTCTAATCAGAACCGGTGCATGATGGTCTGATCAACCGAGTGCACTTTGGTTCGCTTTTGTCTATTACTCTACGTGGATGGGGACATAATTAAACTTTGCCCCTACAATCCCATCCACGACTGCATTGACAATTCTTTTGAAATTATTCGATCGTTTTTGAATCACGTATTCGTATTCGATAAACGCCTCCTTCGAACTCCATATCGCTTTCGCCTTCACCTATTCTAGAAGGACGAACGCGTTATACTAGGATCTCCTCTAGCCTTTCTATCGATAATGACCATTATCACTCTACGTTGCTACTCGTCCTTTCTCGGCCCTATTATGACCTTCCAATTCACTTAATATAGAAGTGAAATCTATTTCGTTCTCTTAATCGTGACCCTCATTCATTCCGACCGTATCGTATTATTTTTTTCTATGATCTAGATCGCAAATTCTTACGGCATGATTTTGTTGAGCCTTATTGATTGTTCCCCATTGATACCCCTTGTGTCCTCTCACCCCCTACAAATTCTTAATTTCGAGGACGAAATTCTTTTAAGTTGGGTAGGATATAAAACCCCTAAATTTCTACTATATTTTTTTATTTTTATTTATTAAAATTTGTACTGATTTAAAATTTTCATTATTGTACGTCGCGTAGTCGTATTGTACGTCGCGTACAAAATTTTATTCTTGCTCGACGAGTGCGAATATGTGCGAGCGTACATATTTTTAGAAAAATATATTATATGTAATATTTAATTTAGCTATCAAAATTTATGATTTTATTTATGAAAAGCCTTTTGGTTAGAATAAATAATATTTTTAGTACATGCACATAATTCATAAATATTTTTGCTAGTTTGTTTTAAATAAAAATATAAATTTCAAAATTCATTTATAATAAAATTTTATTATTCAAAAAGGATATTTATAAATATTTATTATTTTCAAAATTATTATTATTGATATTTTTGGAAAATATATTTGAAAATTTTGTGTCCATTTTAAATCTTGATTTGAATTTATGCGTTTATTTAAATAGTTAAAAATTTGAAATTTGATTTATCCTATTCGTTTTAACCTAAGAATCAATTTGATTTAAATTGGATATTTAATTTGAAATTAGATTTGGATTTGGATTTGGATTTGGATTTGGAGTTGATTTAAATTAAATTTGCGAATTATCTATAATGGGTTTTAAATATCCTAATCTTTATCTTAATGGGAATTCCCACATCCTATAAATAGGCAGGTACTCCTCCATAACTTCTATCCTCCACAATATTTCTCCACAAATAATTCCCAACCCCGTGCACTGTGTCCGTGTTCCCTTCCCGTCTTATTCCATATTTTTGTACATGTACAATTTCATCCTCTCCTACGTGTCGAAAATCCCGACACGGCAAAAATCCTAATCCTATCCCTAACCCAACTCCTTTCTGCCCCACTGCCATCCACCCGTCGACACCCCCAACAGCCCTGTTCTCACCCGCTCCACCACCGGAGTAGCGTCGTCCCGGCGGTATCTCCATCCCATACCCGACCTTCACCTCGACCCCCACGACACCCAGCTGTAACCACCATCACCATTGGAAACACCACCGCCACAGCCAAACCCCGGCCGACCCCTCGACTTCTCCTTTCCCGCCATCAGTATCTTCACTACCACCCCACCGGACCCCGTCAAAACCACCGGCCCCAACTCCTGTCGACTTCAGCCACCCAAACCACCGCCGTACGGCCAACACCCGCCACCACCATCCGAAAAGGAAAAAAAAACAGGAAATTAAAACCCGAGACTCTCACCTGACCCAGCCATGCTCCGGCGACCATCCCCGTCCCGATCAGCCGTCCACAGCCCTGACCGCCTCCCTCTCCGGTGAGTGAGCGCCTCCGCGCGCCGCCCCTGCCCGCCTCTTCCGGCCAGAAACCCCCATCTACGCCTCCCGACCGCAATCGCTCCTCCTAGTCACCGCCTCCTCCTCCTACGAGTCCCGTCGACCCCCCAAAGCCTCTGCCAACGTTAAAATCTCCCGACCAAGTCCGACCAGTCGTCGACGCCTGTCCGCCTACACCTCTCCGCCGCTCCGCCACACGCGCCCACTCCGAACTCCTCTCCGGCGCCGCCCGCCTCCAGCCTCCCCTTAGCCGCAAGCACCCGTGCCCTAGCTGTCCGCTCCGCCGCCCTAGCACCGCGACCCACCGCCGAGACCCCCTCTCCAAATCGCTCCCCTCCGGCAAGCTCCTGACCGCCTCGCCTAACCCCCTCCGACCGGAGCCCGACTCTCTCGCGCCGCCGGAGCGGGGAGCTCCGCCGAGCCACCTCCTCCATTCCAAACCCCTCTCTTTTTTCTCCTCACTGTACACTCCCTCTCTCTCTCTTTAATCGGGAAGAGTAGCTGGTGGTTTAAGTTTATTTTGTTATTCGGTATTTTGAGTCCCCCTTCCTTTCCTTGATTTTTACTGAGCTCTCTCTGAGAAGAGAGTCAAAGTTGGGTTTGTTTTTTTATTTTTTTTACTGTTACACGTTTTGTGGTCTCCTCGAAAGAGGAGAACCACTGTTCTGATAAGTTTTTTTATTTTAATTATTATTGTAATTATTATAGTTATTATTATCATTGTCATTTTATTATTATTATTATTATTATTATTATTATTATTATTCTTATTATTAATTATTATTTTTATTATGATTATTATCTCCTTATTATTATTATCTTATAATTATCAATATTGTTATTATTGTTATTATTATTATTATTATCATTATTATTCTTATCTTTATTATTATTATTATTATCTTTTAATTTCAAACTAATGATTTATGTAGATTATTTAATTAAAGGTATTTATATTTGATTAGGAATTATTATTATTAGTAATATTACTATTCATATTGTTATTATTGTAACTATAAATAACTATTTTCAACATTTGATTAAAAGCACTAATTGTATTTGCTATATTATTTTTGGTATTTTAAAAGTATAGTTTATTAATAAAACGTTATTTTTACGAGATATGGTTCTTAATCCTAAATGATTTTTTCTAATATTATTTTCGCCAAAAATATTTTGTTAGGTTCTAGCCTAAAGTATTATTTGACAAAACTTACAATTTTGCTTTGAAACGACTTTGATTTTTCGTATATTTATTTAAAAGCACATTTTGATTAATAAATTATATTTCAAGTATTATAAACTAGTTTTCAAAAATCATATATTCGTCAAAATTTCCTTTGTTCTTCCTACCGTGACTCAACCCCCTCTTTCATATTCGAGCACCAATCTAGACTACCTTATGCCTACCCTCACTAAATTGACCCTCCCGGACTCAATGACACATTCCGTACCGCCATCAGAGGTTCCCTTGTACAGTTGTTGTACCAAAGTTGTAGATCGTGCTACCTTGATCATCGCAGCACCCCAGGCGTACTACCAGGCAAGACACCTTGCCATTAGCTGTTTAATTATTTTAGCTCATATTTCATGCATTACTTATTTTCTTTATGCAAAATAAACTGTGATACATGGCATAACTGTTCATTTATATTTCCTGCTGTGTATTATTTTCTTACAAATTAAACCTAGATTTAAGGGACCACCTTGTGTGTCGCATTCATTGGCCTTGACACGTTGTAAACACAAAGTTGTGTGTCGTATGTAGAATACGGAAGTGCGTGATTGGCTGGCCACCAGTACATACAAGCCGTGCGATAGGAATAACCGCTAATAGAGGTTGCATGCTAGTTTGACTTAGCGGTTATAGTGGTTTGTGTTGTGGATACAATACAGTAGGCATTGGGCGGGGAGGACAATTCCTTAGCGTATGGGCGTCGATGCACTTCCCTTGTGACCCGGACTCTCCGCTGGAGATACGGGGTTGATGACCCATGATTACTGACGGCCACTGACGATTCTGCGGAACGTCATGCTCTTCCTGATGGGGCCTCTGGTGCCCAAGGGGGACTACGCCGATCCTATTTAGCCAGGGCCCATGCGTAGGAAGGGTTGTTCTTAACAACATTTCACTTAGAACGGTAGGTTACCCTATCCGTTAGGTACGAGTACTTTTGGTTTGGGTACTTGTATCTGACCGTGACTTGGAACAATAACTTGTCGCAGATTAGTTCGTCACATCTTGTCCTTGTTTGGTTGTAGGTGTGACTTACTACTTCGATGAGAAGGTATTGAACCTTGTTGGGGTCCGAATACCATATTGGATTCTTAGCATGGAAAGATATGTCGCCGTGAATTAGTTTACCAACTCCTGTCCTTGTTTGGTTGGGGGGATGGTACGCTCGTTCAGTAGGTGCGTATTGGACCATGTTATAAATTCGATTTACTTATTTATTGAGCAATATTTATTCAGTTTATATGGCATACTATTATGTGTCTTGTTACGTCCCTCTGAGGACCTGGTTGTCTTGCCAGGTGTGTGCTATTGTCTTTCGCAGGTGCTTTAGCTCTAGCCGTGATCTTCGCTATTTCTTCGAGGACGATTGCATTTGGATCGTCTTCGTTTCGCTCGCCACTCATTTCGTTTTCTATGTACTTTTTCTTATTTTGTTGGTAGTGGATTTGTCTCCGTCCAACATATTGTATCAAGACAAATTTATTCTCATTATATGATCTTTTATTCATTTATTCTTTGTGGATGAGATTAGTTATGGTTCTACTGCATTTTACAGCTTATGTATTTATACGAGGCTTCCATATATTGGAGTATACTTCGTATGAATACAGCTGACATGTCTACGTTCCTAGTCCTACGTATTTTGGGACTGGGGCGTTACAAGATTCGATACTCTATCAATCTTAGCCTACGGCAACGAAGCTGACGATGAAGCTAAAGTTAATTTATCCGCCAGTGACGGTCCCCTGGTTATCCGAGTCAAAGGACGTACTACTCCAAAAGTACTTCAAAGCCTCTCACAATCTGGGTCAAAAAGAAGCGTCCTGATGTTGCCACACCATTGACCATCACTCTCCGCAAAATAACTCGGGTGAAACCTGCTGAAGCCTATCCTCCCAATCCTGATGAATTATCCTATGTAGTGAACTTGACCAAGTCTTTGACTCATGTCCTGGATGATGATGCCCTTAATGAGTATATCAATACTCAAAATAATATACCTTCAGTGGATGATGTTATCCCCGAAGAAAAAATTGCATATTTTTTGAGTAAAGGTTTATCTTTGAATTACTCTGATGTCTACCAGTCTGTAAACCAGTACGTAGATACATTGTATGCCTTAGAGCATGGCATAAGACCAAATCTCTGTATGCCGGTCACGACATCCCATCTGTGGGAAACAGTCTGGCCAGAGGATATCCACTACTTCATCATTCCAGCGAGAAAGAAGGGTGAAGAACTAATCATCTTTGGTCGAATAATTGGCAAAATAAAGTTCGTTCAGGACTTTACTACTCCCAATTACAATGCCGAAGATGACTATGATTCAGGTACAATGCAGCTTTACCGATATAGTTGGCAGGCAAAGAATATCATCCAGAACATGGGATATGATATAAAAAGAGACTAGGGACTAAACCATGGTAAAGGACGACGATTGCCAATACGCCACTTTGCTCCAACCGGTAAACCCGAGAACTTTATCAGCAAAACGGTGTTGGTTTGGGTTATGTTACTCCTCCAACAACTCCTGAAGGATCAGATGTTGAAGTTGATCATTGTTCTCATTCTTCTGATTTTTGCCTCTGGGATTCAGACTCCAGCATTGGAGACATGTTCAAAGCAACTCTATCCGTCAACATGGTGTCAGTTGACCAAATTGCAGAAGATGTCCAATCAATCGAGCTCGAACAATGGGCTCAAAAGATGGACACCAGATGAAAGTTACATTTCGAACAACGTGAACCACCTACTGAAGACGAAGTCGTCCAAGTTAATTTAGGCGATGAATTATCTCCTAAACCAATCTTTATTAGCAAAAGTCTGTCTGGTGAAGAATGACAATCTCTTATACAGCTTATAAGAGAATATATCAACGTCTTTGCATGGAGCTATGAAGATATGCCAGACTTAGACCCTAAAGTTGCTATGTACCGCCTAAATATCTTGTCTAAAGCTAAGCTAGTGAAGCAGCAGTAACGTCGGTTCCGACCAGATATCATGGAGGCCATCGAAAGTGAAGTCAAAAATCTTATTTCAAGTGGTTTCATTCGTAAAGAACAACACCCTGACTGGGTCGCTAAAATTGTTCCAGTCATGAAAAAGAACGGTAAAGTTTGAGTCTGTATTGATTACCGTAATTTGAACTCTGCATGTCCAAAAGATGAGTTTTCTCTACGATCACCGACGTAATGATCGACAATACTTGTAGCTTTGAACGAATGTCCTTCATGGATGGGTTCTCAGGCTACAACCAGATCACGATGTTCCCCGATGATGAGAAATACACATCTTTTCGAACACCGTTGAGGGTATACTGCAATACGGTGATGTCCTTCAGATTAAAAAATGCGGGTGCGACATACCAACGAGCTATGAACACAATTTTTTGCGATTATTTGCGCTAAACAGTAGAATGCTATATAGTCGATATTGCAGTTAAAAGTCGTCTCAAGGGCAACCGCCTCCAAGATTTGAGAACGGTGTTCGAACTGATGCGTACACACCAACTCAAGATGAATCCAACCAAGTCTTTTCTGGGATTCTCCAGCGGCAAGTGGCTTGGTTTTGTTATCACTTTAAAGGGTGTACATCTTGACCTGGAGAAGGTTAAAGCTATCCTCTGGAAGGTGTCAACCATTTACTCAGCTCACAAAGAAAGGAGTATCTTTCGTTTAGACTGAACAATGTCAGTGCATATTTGATGACATCAAGAAGTATCTCACAAGCCCCCCAGTGTTAGTGGCTCCGATAGTCGAAAAGCCTTTCTTGTTATATGTTTGTACTATAGATCATGTTAGCCCAATGATTATATCATGTTTTTGGATATGGCTAATCAATTAAGTTTAACATATTGCCATCACTAATATTTATGTAATCACTATTATGTTACTACTTAAACTTAGCATTGTCCTAATATTAGCATTGCTCTAAATGTTCTATATCATATTGCTATAGAAGTATTATACTGCTTTGTTCTTCTAACATGTATTTGTAGACATGCTGTAAGCATGATCAAACATGATCCAAACCAGGACATATGCAATGAAGAATTATTGATGGGCCAAAGACGGCGTTATACAAGAAGATTTCTCTGAACCGCCTAACGACCTATCCGGGGCCTCGCATTGGGGGTTCCGCTGCCCGGTCAGCGGAAAGGGGTCGAGGGGGCAGCACCCCCCGCCAGGGGTTCGGGGGCGAAGCCCCCGAAAGGTATTCAGATTTCCAGATCTGTTTATCTTTGGACGACCGCCGTCAAGTGAAAAAGGCGTCTTCAAGTTTGCTTAAATATTTGAAGAAAGACGTCATCAAAGGGCTCTTGGTTTTCCTATTTCTTTAATGTATTTTTCATATTTATTGAGTCTAGGAATATGATGTACACTGCATCGTACTGGAAAATAGGCTACCCAAGAAACGTTTTCAAAATACCCTTTTATTTTGAAAACAAGCCCACTTACAAAAGCCCAATCTACTTCCTAACTGCCTGACTTTTCAAAAAGCCCGAAACCAATTTGCAAAAACCCTGACAGAACTCTAACAGAACTCCAGGAGAATTCGGCTAGAATTCGGCCCGAATTCGGCCAGAGTTCGGTTAGTGAACGTTGCTTTTTGAACTTGGTCTCCCTGCAATTACGGATCCCACCGAGATTTTCTCATAGAGTTCTGCCCGAATTCTGTCAAAATTCTGCCTTTGGAAAAACTATAAATAGAGAAGGATTTCGATCATTTCAAGACACTCATTCACTTTCATATCTCTTCTCTATAAGCCTACTACTTCTTCCAAAGTGTTCTGAGCTTTTATTTTCAAATCCCAAGCCAGTTACAATCCTCTAGTCGATTTGCCAGTGCGATACGGTCTAGAAGTTTCAGAGTGGTTGTAATCAGAGGCTTGATTGAAGTTACACACTTCACAATTGAAGTTGGTCGAGTACTTCGGATCAAAGCTCGCGTTGTAGAAGTTGCAAGAACTTCGGATGAAAACATGTGGTGATTTTCCATAGTGGATTCAACTGGAAGCTAGAGTTCTTCCGACTGGACTAGTCCTCAACAGAGGAAAACCAGTATACATCCTTGTGTTTGCGTTTGCTCTCTACTCTCTACTTTTTATTTACATATCTGTGATATATATATATTCTGTAATCTTGTTACTAACTTTTTTAATTAGTTAATTTTTGCTGCCTACTCTATTCACCCCCTCTAGAGTATTACGCTTTACAACTCGTTCCTACAATCGGTCCTACAATTGGTATCAGAGCGGGTGCTTGGTATATATATATATATATATTGCTGCTCATACCAAATTCTCCTACAATTGGTATCGGAGCCGGTACTGCAACTAGAGGTAATATATTCTGATCCCAATTATTCCTACAATTGGTATCAGAGCGGGTACTGCAACCAGAGGTGCGCTCTATAGAGCTATCAGAAAAGGTGCTCCTTCTAGAGATATTATTGCAGGTGCTCCTTATAGAGATATTATTGCTTATACCAATTGCTCCTTCAATTGGTATCCTAGCAAGGACTTTATTATTTGGCTTAACATCCTTGGAGCAGATCCTCATTATCAAAGCGGGTTATACAGGTAAAGCGAGGTAATATTGTTATTATATAACTGCTATTACATAGATCACTGTATCACATATAGCAAGTATGTACTTCACAACTGAAGAGCAATCCTCAAATAGACTCCCACTATTTGATGGAACAAACTATATCTATTGGAAGACACGGATGAGCTTCTACTTGAAGTCTCTAGATTTTGACTTATGGTCAATTGTTGTCACCGGCTACAAAAGCCTACTATCACTTCTATTCTTACATCCTCTATAATCAATAAGCCTTATTATAGTTACACGGATGAAGAGAAGAAGTTAGCTAGCCTTGATGCAAAAGCTATACATATGTTTTATTGTGCTGTAGATACAAATATATTCAATCTTATTTCTACTTGCACAACATCTCATAAAATTTGGAAAGTTCTTGAAGCTACTAATGAGTGCAGGTATGAAAGCAAAGCTAGCAACTCCAGAGAGAAGGATAGTCTTCATAATGATACAAATATGTACATGACAAAATTATGATTTAAGGTACAGCATAATCCCTTATACGAAGAAGAGCTTGTATGTGACAATTACAAGAAGATAGACCACATCCAAGAAGATTGTACTACTACAAGAAAGGAGAGTCACTACGAACAATCAAATGAAGGAAGATCATCGGGCATATGGTGTGAAAGCGAAGCAAGAGAGTCTGAAGAAGAAGAAAAAGAAGAAGAAGAAGAAGAAGAAGAAGAAGAAAAACCTCATCAAGCTGCAAATTTATGCACAATGGCATTATCTAACGAGGTACTAAATAATTTTTTTTCTGAAGAGAGTGAATTTTCTTATGATAATTTATCTGATGCTTTCAGTGATCTGTTAGAAGAACACAAGAAAGTATTAGATAAATATAAGCAAGCTAGAAAGGATATTCTATCCTATAAGCGTGAGATTAAAAAGCTTACTTGCTTATTGAATGATGCTAGAGATACTTCTACTTTTGATAATTCTATTGAGATATCCACACTTGAGTTTAGATTGCATGAGGCGCTTGAATGCATTGAGAAAAGCACTCAAGAAAATGCTAAACTTAAGGAGGAATTAGAATCAGAAAAGAAGAAGTATTCTATTGCTTCATGTAGATTTGATGCTCTTTCTGCTAAGTATGATGAGATCTGTGCTAACTCTAAAAAGTTAGAGATTAGACTGGGAAAGCAGGTAGTACAACCTATGACTCAGTCTAACACAAGCCACTTAGCACATCACAAAGTCACACACGTTAGATCTTTTACTAAGGAAGCAAGCAAAGCTAAAGCTTCACATAACCATGCTTTCTATTACAAGTATCCACGCACATCATATCACACTACTGCACGTTCTCATACTGCTGCATATAGTACTAATATTAATTCTTTCTGTCATTATTGTGATTTGAATGGACATGTTTCTAATCATTGTCAGATTAGAAAACTTGTTGATATGAACTTATGCAAATGGGTTCCCAAAGCTAACAAATGTGGATCCAAGTATTGGATACCAAAGTCTTCACCTAATATTGCAGGTGAAGCTTCTCATATCAAATAGAACCATGGAACATGTTGGTGATTGCAAAGCTACAAAGGTCATCTTCCAAGCAATTGCACCAACATAAGTGTGGTCACTAGAACCACTTCGGTAACATGCTTTCTAAATAGTTTTTAATATTTAGCATGTTCTTATTGATTTTTTTCTATTAGATCTCATTGATGTCTTTTAAATTGTTTATTGTTTGAATCAATGTGAGACATATCCTAGCTTGACTAGCTGTTTAGCTTAAATGTTTAGTTCACACTATATAGTATTTTATTAGTGTGACACATTTGTCTATGTATGCTCTTTATTTTAGTTTTATCCTTGAAGCATGCATACCACTCTAGTCTATAGGAGCTTTTGTTTTTGGTTTATGCTTTTGACTCTTCGCCTTTAATATTTTCAATGGTCACTTTTTATCGATTTGTCTTTACATGTTGTATTTACTTTGATCAATATTTTGTGAGTATGTATGTTTAGCACAAGTCTGCTATTTACTTGAAAAGTATATACATATATTTTTATGTTAACCTTGTGCTTGCATAATATACTTTACTATTGATTCTCATATTTTAATTATTTTGATTAACTTCTTATGAATCAATTACATCTTTGTCTGATAAAGTTTATTTATGCATGTTTTTGATCTTGTGATATTTTTAATGCTTATTAAGGATACATACATAATTCATTTTCATTTATATATTGCTGATATGTTTCTTATATTTTTGTATAAATATCTTTATGGAATATATGAGTTAAGTTCAAGTTCTATATTATATTATTTTAAAAAGTAGTTTCAAACTTGTGCTTATCTCATACCTAAGCTATTGATTTCTTTGGACAAATTTATGTTCTTATCTTTATCAGCTTCTTCCTCAAAGCTTCTTTTAATGATGTATGTTTTTCTTGGCTTTTTGGTTGTCATTTTGGGTACGTGATATTTTTAAATATCTTGATCTTGATAAACCATTCCTTGGGTATTTACTTTTAAGGATTCTGGATTTCGACGATGTTCGATGATACTGCATATATTCCTTTGAATCTAAGTTCTTAAGTAGAGATCATTTTGGGAACAAGTCGAAAGGGTCCTTCTGTCATACAGGTGTAAATATCCTGAAGCGACACGGTGCACTAGTCTTCGTACTACTGCTAGCTGGGAACCGGCCCCTACAGCTAACCCGAAGTGATCAATACTTTATAGACTTAAGATTTATTAAGGTGTACTTGCAACTATCGTCTAGTTCTGGATCCAAGGTACTGAACCCAGTCCTCTAGGTTCCAGAATACATCAACGTATCTAGGTTCTACATTTTGATTTACAAATGTTTTATATTTTGTTGTTACCCAATAATTTTGTAGCACATATGAATAAATATAATTGATACATCTTATACCGTATGCTACATTGTTCTAAAATTTTTTTTAAGTCCATAGAATATAATTGATTTCATATTGCACTAATTCTTCTTAAATCCTCGGTTATTAAAGAAGAGATTTATTTTGGGTACAAGCCTACAAAAGGTCTGTCTGTCACCACGACTACGGTCGAAGCGAAGCGGTACTTAAGTGTTCCTCGGTGAACCTCCGTTAGCTGGGACAGTACCTCTACAGCTAACCCAAGATTGATCGACGCTTTTTAAACTAAAGATTTATTGAGATCTAGTTACAATTATTATCTGATGGATTTTGAATTTTAGATTTGATGAATAATATTATTTAATGATTTATTTCACAAAAGGTAGCATATGTTGATCTATCTTGTCGATTGTGAGATTCTATAGCATAGATCAATTTATGTCATCTTTTGACGTATACGATTATTCAACAAGCTAATTTGAAATATCTTTGATTGTTTTATTTTTAAATGTTCATTTAATGGATATTTCTTCTTTTGTCTAAAGATGATTGTTTTTCGTATTCATGACTAATCATTGAATATTATGGTATTGTGATTTCATGTTTAGCTTGTGTAATATTCGTAATATTAATGATTTTGAGCTTTATTTTATTATCTTCTTATTCAAGTTACTTACTGTCTATAACAATAATTCTTTGCGGGGAGAAGTCATGCAAATTGAATCTCTCTCAAAGCTTTTCTTTTCTTTAACCCTACGGTTGTCAGTGAACACCGTGCTAAGCTTTAAAAGGGAAGAAATGAACTTTTATAAGAAGACCTAATATTTTTGAATTAGTTTTCTACTTTCGAAAATATGTCTCTGAATTTTATTTTAATTTTTTTTATATATTATTTTTGGATATAGCCATGTAAAGGTAGAGCAGTTAATTGTTTCAAGTCAATTATCCCCTTGACATGCCATATATCTAGAATACATTTTTCTTTGGACATTTATCGAGTTAAGTTTATTTGTTCAAATGGATTTATTTATGTTACGGATTCTTTTGTTGAAATTGTTTTCGTGATTCGAATCGCCAGCTTTAAGTCTGAGGACTAAATGGACGCATTCGAACATTTACTAAGACAATTTTTTTTGTAATAAATTATTTTTTTGTGATTTATGGATTCTTTTACTTACATGAAATGATTTGTGTTATATTTTATTGGATATATTTTGTTTGTTCATCTTTAAGCAGTTATTCATTGGATAATTCTTTTCTTGCCTAAAGATATATTTGTTTTAAGTTTAGAACTTTATATGCATTTGATTAAAGGAAAGAAAAGATGCATATCTTGGATATCCCTTAGATCTTGTGATAATTTTTTTATATAAATTATTTTTGAACTATATACGCATATTTTAAGGGGGAGCAAATTAATTGTTTCAATTCTTTTATGTCCTTAATATGTGGTATACCTAGTTCATCATGGACATATTCTTTTACTTAAAATATCTTGTTGAGTTGTTCATGATATTTGGATTTGTATTAGATGAGAGAATATATGATTTTTATTATTTATTTTTAATTCTCTCATTCGAATTTCTAAAAGTTATCCTGCCAAAATTAATTTAATTTATTGATAATCTTTTTGAGTTTAAACTGATTTGGCATTTCTAATTTAGATTTTATCTCAAAGTTCATGATTATCTATATTTAGACTGATCATACTTTGCGGGGGAGCATTCAAGTCGACTGAATTTCTTCTTCTCAAGTATTTGTCTTCATTACCTTCATGTTTATCTAATGGATATATATCATGCTAAGGTAATTGAATTCAAATGCATGAACTTTGGTATAAATTTTTGCATAGATTCTAGTATACTTATTTTGATCTCTTTTCGATGATTATACTCTTTATGGAATTGATTACTAATTTGTATGGGCAAATTATGAATCATATTTTTTTGTGACCATTGTTAAAAGTCCATTATATTTTTGATTTTTATTATATACTAGATCTGCGAATTTCTATTCCTCATGATTTCTTTATGACCAATGATTGATTCTACTATATTGATAGATTTTTTTTTGTCAAATGACATTCAAAACATATTTCTTTTTTGGATTTCTAGTTGGTAAACAATTTATTGTGTTATTGATTGATTTATTGATTGATTTCTGTGTTGACAAAGTTTTTACTCTTTAGTTATGCAATTTTCTAAAACTTGTCATTACACTGTTCTCCTAATCCTTGTTCATGATTATTTTTGCTTTCCTCTTTTACTTTTGCTTGAGTTCATTTAAGATCTAATTACGGGGAGCTTATTTTTGCTCATGTCAAAGGGGGAGAAATAAGTTTAAGTGAGAAATAAGTTTAAGTCAGCATACAATATTCTAGTATTATGTGTTTATTAGTGATACATGCATCTATTGTATATATATTAAACTTAAAGGATTTGCCATAATCAAAAAGGGGAGATTGTTAGCCCAATGATTATATCATGTTTTTGAATATGGCTAATCAATTAAGTTTAACATATTGCCATCACTAATATTCATGTAATCACTATTATGTTACTACTTAAACTTAGCATTGTCCTAATATTAGCATTGCTCTAAATGTTCTATATCATATTGCTATAGAAGTATTATACTGCTTTGTTCTTCTAAATATGTATTTGTAGACATGCTGTAAGCATGATCAAACATGATCCAAACCAGGACATACGCAATGAAGAATTATTGATGGGCCAAAGACGACGTTATACAAGAAGATTTCTCTGAACCGCCTAACGACCTATCCGGGGCCTCGCATCGGGGGTTCCGCTGCCCGGTCAGCGGACAGGGGTCGAGGGGACAGCGCCCCCCGTCAGGTGTTCGGGGGCGAAGCCCCCAAAAGGTATTCAGATTTCCAGATCTTTATCTTTGGACGACCGCCGTCAAGTGAAAAAGGCGTCTTCAAGTTTGCTTAAATATTTGAAAAGGCGTCATCAAAGGGCTCTTAGTTTTCCTATTTCTTCAATGTATTTTTCATATTTATTGAGTCAGGAATACGATGTACACTACATCGTACTGGCAAATAGGCTACCCAAGAAACGTTTTCAAAATACCCTTTCATTTTGAAAACAAGCCCATTTACAAAAGCCCAATCTACTTCCTAACTGCCTGACTTTTCAAAAAGCCCGAAACCAATTTGCAAAAACCCTGACAGAACTCCAACAGAACTCCAGGAGAATTCGGCCAGAGTTCGGCCCGAATTCGGCCAGAGTTCGGCCAGAATTCGGTTAGGTGAACGTTGCTTTTTGAACTTGGTCTCCCTGCAGTTACGGATCCCACCGAGATTTTCTCATAGAGTTCTGCCCGAATTCTGCCCAAATTCTGTCAGAATTCTGCCTTTGGAAAAACTATAAATAGAGAAGGATTCGATCATTTCAATACACTCATTCACTTTCATGTCTCTTTCTATAAGCCTACTACTTCTTCCAAAGTGTTTTGAGCTTTTATTTTCAAATCCCAAGCCAGTTACAATCCTCTAGTCGATTTGCCAGTGCGGTACGGTCTAGAAGTTTCAGAGTGGTTGTAATCGGAGGCTTGATTGAAGTTACACACTTCACAATTGAAGTTGGTCGAGTACTTCGGATCAAAGCTCGCGTTGTAGAAGTTGCAAGAACTTCGGATGAAAACTTGTGGTGATTTTCCATAGTAGATTCAACTGGAAGCTAGAGTTCTTCCGACTGGACTAGTCCTCAACAGAGAAAACCAGTATACATCCTTGTGTTTACGTTTGCTCTCTACTTTTCATTTACATATCTGTGATATATATTCTGTGATCTTGTTACTAACTTTTTTAATTAGTTAATTTCTGCTGCCTACTCTATTCACCCCCCTCTAGAGTATTACGCTTTACAACTCGTTCCTACAATCGGTCCTACAGATCATTCTCTTGGTGCCCTATTAGCTCAAAAGAATGAAGGCGGTCATGAACATGCAATCTATTACCTCAGCCGCACGATGGTTGGTGCCGAACACAGATACACACCTGTGGAAAAGGAATCTTGCACTGATATTTGCTATCCAGATGACATGTCACTTGTGTCTGGACATACTATCCATATAATATCTAGAGTCAATCCTCTTAGAATACTTATGACTAAACCGGGTTCTCTTAATTCCCGTTTAGCTACATGGCAATACTGTTGACTCCATACGATATGCTGTTCGTTTCTCAGAAAGCAGTAAAAGGCCAAGCACTAGCTGACTTCTTAGTAGCTCATCCAGTGCCAGAATCTTCCAAACTCTATGATTAAATCCCAGATGAAGTAGTTGAGTCTAACACTGCAACTGAGGAAATCCCCATTTGGTGAATATTCTTTGACGGTGCGTCAAGAACAAGACCTAAATAAAATATTGTGGCCGGAGTAGGGATCGTGCTTGTTTCACCCGATCATCTGGTTATACACCGTACGTATTCTCTCGTGGAGCCTTGCACCAACAATATGGCCGAATATAACGCCCTACTGATTGGCCTTCAACTGGCAAAACAACTGGGAGTTGACTATTTTGAAGCTTATGGTGATTCTAAGCTAATAGTTAGTCAGGTTCGAGGGGATTATGAAGTTCGTCATGAAGATCTCATCCCATATCACAAAGAGACGATCGAGTTGGCTTCTACCTTACTGGATTTTTCATCGAGCACGTACCTCGATTACAGAATATAGAAGCAGATACTTTAGCCGGTCTGGCTGCTTCCTTGACCGTTTCTGTCAATACTCAGCATTCGATCACAGTGTCTAGTCGAGAGTTATTCTGTGCGAAAGTTGTCTTGTATATCCATCACAGCTATGCAGCAGAGATGAACGTCGACATCAAAGACTGGAGATTTCCTTTCATAGACTACGCTATCTACGAAATCCTCCCTGATGAATCGAAGGAAGCAGTGTCTATCTAACGACGATCCCTCAGATTTTACTATGATATAGCTACCAAAATGCTGTACCGACGTTCTTACGATGGATTACTTTTACAATGTTTATCAGACATAGAAGCCAAACATGCACTACTGAGGCTCATGACGGAATTTATGGTGCACACCAACCAGGCCCCCAATTACAAGATCGCCTCAGACGAATGGGTTATTATTGGCCCACGATGATAGAAGATGCTGTTGAATATGCAAAGAAGTGTAGGGCTTGTCAATTCCACACTGATTTTATTCATCCACCTTCGGAGTTTCCACACCCGATGGTGGCATCTTGGCCTTTTGAAGCCTGGGGTATGGACGTCATCGGCCTAATTAGCCCGCCATCCAGAGGACATCGGTTTATCCTGGCTATAACCGATTACTTCTCTAAATGGACAGAAGCTATACCGTTCATCGAAGTAAAGACATCAAACATGATCAGTTTCGTCAAACATCACGTCATCTACCGTTTCGGTCTACCTCGCAGGATCATCCATGATAATGGTCCACAATTTGGGAGCCATGCATTCTATCGGTTCTGTGATAAGAATCGAATCTATAAAGTAGCCTCTACCGCTTATAATCCAGCAGCTAATGGATTAGCAGAAGCTTTCAATAATACTATCATCAAACTTCTCAAAAAATTCGTGTCTTCAAACAAGCACGATTGGAATGAGAAGCTCGGCGAATGTCTCTGGACCTACCGCACAACGGTTCGAACTCCAATATGCAGTACGCTATTCTCTCTGGTTTATGGAAGTGAAGCAGTTCTTCCCCTAGAAATCCAGATTTCCTCTCTTCGAGTAGCCTTAGCTAGTGAGTTGACTGCCGAAGAAAGTTACCGTCTACGACTACAAGAGTTGGAAGTGCTAAATAAAAAACGCTTATTAGCTCAACAGCGTATTGAGCTATACCAAGAACGTATTTTTAGAGCCTTTAATAAGAAGGTGAAGGAAAGATTCTTTCAAGTTAGTGATCTGGTCTTAGCAGTGAGAAGACCAATGGTCATGATGCACAAGAAAAAGGAAAATTCAAGCCCAAATGGGAAGGTCCTTTCATTATAGAATCGGTGTATTCTAACGGTGCGTATCGACTAACCAACCTGTAGAAGCATGGAATTTCAGGACCAGAAATCATATGCGCCTAAACATCACATGCGCCAGGGAGCTCAGAGGAAGTACTTGGCACAGCAAAGCAAAAGTATAGACATTAAAAGAGGATTTTTATTTCATATAAAAGTCTATTACATGTCTTAAAAAGAGCTGTACAAAGGAGAATTTCTACAAAGAAAAGACCCTAAGTCTACAGCTAGGCGCAGCAACCACCATGCACTCTCAAACAGGCGCATCTCGCCATGCGCTCTCAAACGGCGCATCTCGCCATGCGCTCTCAAAAAGGCGCATCTTCCATGCGCTCTCAAACAGGCGCATCTCGCCATGCGCTCTCAGCCAGGCGAATCCCTTCAGCAGCTCAGTTATGTGCATCCCTTCAGCGGCTCAGTTATGTGCATCCCTTCAGCAGCTCAGTTATGCGCGTCCTTCAGCCAGGCGCATCGTGAAGTCTCAGCATATGCGCCATCAAATGCTTTGACTAATGAAGCATTTATTGAGCAGAATGAGGGTGGCAATCAACCCTCTAGCTGGAGGAAGAGCTCCCCAAACCAAGGGAGAGGAGAGCACCGTAATCAACCGCGGCTAAAGGAGCAGCTTTCAACCCAACCAGAATGGGCAACACCCACTCCGACAGAGGAAAGAGCCTCCAAAGCCGGGGCACCGCAATTCCGACCTGCGACTCTTCCAGCATAACGGAGACGAGGCTCGAGCATCCCGATCTTTGGATGCAACAGGCACCTTTCGCCTGCCTCAGAAGCCCTCGACTCCGACTTTTGGATGTAACAGTCACCTTCAAGTGCATCAATGAATAATACGTCGCATCTTCACCCTCGGGTGCATCTCATCAACAGAATGTGCTCGAGCAAACAAGTTTATTTTGGGATGACGTGAGAGAACGAGAAGCAAGCCCTCTCCATGCCACTATTTATAGGCCGGGCAAATCAAACCCATACGCCAAGTGGTTGGCTCTCCGAATCCCGTGCAATAAATTTGCATTGAATGGTGATGAACCTAACGCTTCGAATTCAGCCAAGTCAAAGACGGCTATTTAAAGCACTCGAAGAATGTAACAGTCGAGCCCATAAAGACGTGTCATGCAAAGCGGATGCGTCGGCCAGACCGCACATCATACTGACGTGCCCAGCTCCAAGCGCCTCATAAGGATGCGCCCCCATGCGTCCCCATGCCTGGTGGAACGTCGATCGATGCGCCCACTCAACAGCCCATCACCTGTCAAGAACATTAAATGCTGAGTCTGACAGAGTTAGCAACACGTCCTCCGCAGCCATGCGCCTAAATCTCTGCATGCGCCTCAAAAGACATGCGCCTCAGACTTTTTTCTGATCCCTAAAGAAAGAAGTAAAGTCACTACTGAAGCCCCGCATGCGCCTCAAAAGCCATGCGCCCCGACTGGTTCGTGACTCCTAAAGGTTACGATCCAAAGCCTCCTCATGCGCCAAATCCCAGGCGCATCCTATCAGATCACTCCCCACCAAATTCGAGATCTTCGAGCCATGGACCTACGAACGCGTCCTTTGACTTGATTCAGCCTATGAAGGGGTGCTAATCACCCAAGATCTCAGCAACTGAAAGATCCTCTCCATTGTTACGTGTCAGCTTTGTCGCAGCCCACGACAGCAATAAGAAGGATTCAACTCCTCAATCAGAGCGCATCATCCATGCGCCTCCATCAGCAACCACCACGTGGCGTCCCCGCGTACAGGCGTATCCTGCATACGCACATGAGCAGCCAGCCTGCAAAGCTATAAATAGAGGGATCACTTCCTTCTTACAACACACACATCGTACAACCATTAACAACAATAGAGAGGACAGATACAGACACTCAACGTTTCTTCTTCTCCGCAAGCTCCAGCACCCAGAGCGACTCAGACCTTCAGAGAACCGAAAACCGTCGTCAGATCGTCAACGGAGTCAATGCATTACCACTCGCTCCATCGGCACAAGGGACCCAGATAAACAAAAGTGTACTCCTACGACTATCTAAGTCCTACATTATAACATTATTCTGTTTGTATTGAAATTACATCAAAAGATTTTAATGGCAAACACAACCCTAATGGTGACTTGCTTATGATGACAATCAACGGCAAGTTCCTGAAGAAATTATGTGTAACCTTCAGCGTTCATAGATACCCTTTAATCATATAAATGTACAGTTTGATGTTTATGTGATTCAGAGAATCGTCTAACTATTATCCATATTTAAGAGTCTTGAATACGCCATGGATAATGGGTCCTCTAAAAATTATCTTCGTTGAACTCTGTCCAAACTCGATCTTATGAAAACGGTCACGTCCATATTACCTCTGAACTATTTTTCGATAATTATTCCCCAGTGGGATAATTAAGAAATGTTTTGCCACGTCCATATAACCTCTGAGCAAAATACTTATCAGAAATAATTACGTCTATATACCTAAATTATTTACTGACTCCTACTTAAATGTTATATACCCGTCCACGTCCATATTACCTCTGGTCGAGATATAAAACATTCTCTGCTATTACATCCATATTACCTCTATTAGCAGCTTCTTTCAACTTATTATCTATATTCAAGAACCTTGAATATAAAACGGGTAATGAGTCCACATCCAATTCCCCAGCGGAATACCTACCAAAAATATCTCTACTAAGTCCATAATACCTCTAGTTCTGATATTTCACAAACCACATTCATGAGTTTAGAAAGCCAAAAAATTCTTCATTGAATTGTTCTCAAGAAAGCAGGATACAAGAGTTTTATGGCTAAATGAGCCAATTACAAAGGAAGACCTAAGGGATACACAACCGATTGATATGCTATCCCTTAAAGCCGTAATCTCAGTCTGAGACTTAACAGTGGCGCGACGACGCCTTCTTCCTGCCGAGTAGCTTCATCCTTGAAGGGGATATGTTTTGCGTGCTCCCCCTCTAACTTTACCAGCTGTTCTTTCAATTGGTCTGAAGTTGTGATAGTCAACAGCCTGAGCTGTATAGTCCCTGTTCAGACAAAATCGCTCTTAAGTTGGTCTCTAGCTGGGTAGTCTTCTTATGAAGCCACGCAATCTGATTGTACTTTTCGGTGATCTGGGCGGCCAGCTTACTTTTTGAAGAAATACGAGCTTGGCTTGCAACATTGAACTATTCATATTGATCAGCCAGCTCACTAATCTCTTTAGCCAGGGCTTCCTTTCTCGCTTGGAAAGTAGCCTCCTCCTCTTTAATAGCCACAACCAAAGCCGCGTCTTCTTCAAGAAAACGAGGTTGGGCTTCGTCGACTGGCTTCACGGAATCTGGCTACTCGGTCTTCTAAGTCAGCTAGGACTTTCCTTAAAGCATTTGTCTGCTCCTCGTAACCATCAATGCTTTCAAGGACCTCCACCTGGCAATCAGCAATAGCCTTTATAGGCCCGAAGGCGGCATTCCGGTTTAAGACTCCAGGAAGCTTCACTTTTAGAATAGAGTAGAAAGCTTTTATGACTTCCTGAGCTATTTCAACCTTTAGAGGAAGTCGTTAGAGAAGGAGCTTGATGGGGATCTTCTGCCCCAGGAAGAGATACTTGGGAAGAAGCCGAACATGATAATAAAGCAGTATACATATCAGTAGCGGAAAGAAAAACTTAAAGAGTTATAATTTCATATCTCCTGCCTGCTCAATGTCAACTTGAGCTAGAGAAACAAGAGCAGACCCAGGTCACTCAATGTCAACTTCAGCCGAAACAGATGCAGGTTCTTGTCTTCTACGGCCCCAGTTAGACTGGAGCAGATTCGTAACAGCCGCCTCGGTGCGCTGATTAACTTCTTCAGCTACCGATACCGACTCACCAAAAAATAGTTCAGAAATAAGGGCCCCAACTGGACCCGGAACGGATTCAATAGCGGTCTCTCAATGCGCGTTCAACTACTTCTTCAGCAACTGATGCGGTTTACTGACAAAACCTTCTGCACCGACTACCCCGGAAGAACCGGGGGCAACTTCTTGTCTTGCCCTAGTGTCTGGGGTAGCCTTTGTACTTTGTTCCTCTTTTCGTCTAAAGGAATACACGATAGAAGTCAGCCTCACGAGAAGTTCGCAAAATTGAAGTCGAAAAATCTCATCCGAAGTAAGGTGCAAGAATAACGTACCCACGGGAGGGTGAGCTGATTGGACTTGACTCTCGTCCAACTCCTTTATTAGAGCCCCAAGCTCAGACATATCTTCTAAAGAGATTATAAGAGTGATTGGCTTCATCCGTCGGTTGAGGACGAATGGGGGACACCATCGTCACGTCTACCTCTTCAAACGAAGAGGCACCTACCTCGGTCACGACTTCAACGTCCTGTGCAAAGGACAAACACAAGGGTAAGAGAGCGTTATTTGAAGACTGCACGAGTATTGGTTTTACCAAAACGACTATGGAATCCAAAAAGGGATCTACCTACGGGATAGTAACGACCCGTTATGCCGTTTCACTCCTTTGAGTTTGCCGGAAAGATCTTCTTGGAGGAGGCGAGCCGGCATCCACATCTTTGACCTTCTTTACACCTCTGACAACAAGTTTCTTCTTCCTTTTAAAAGTCGATTGTTGAGCCAGTTTAGTCGAAGCTTTTCATTTTTGAGGAAGGTCAGGCAGAGAAGTGTCCTCTTCAATATCTTTCCTTTGCGGTGCTGTAGCAGCCGGCTCTTCAAGAGCTGCCCTCTGTGGTAGCAGCTGGCTCTGCTACAGGTGCGATACCTTCCCTTCTATGGCCCCTCATTGCTCGGCTTGTCCTATATTGACAAGAGTGGGGGCAAGCCTAGTCCCCGATACTAAACTCTGCTCGCGGTCATACCGAGGATTAAGGGTATTGACTTGAGTATAAAACTTTGCAGCAGCAAAGGGCAGGTGAGTTTCAGGTTTATCTTCTTGCAAAGTAAAAATTGCCCTGTGCATCGGCGTTGTAGTAGCCCCATGCACGTGCCCCATCAATCAGGCTTCCTATCGACTGAAGATGAGGGCTAGGTTGCCTAGAAGAAGCTGGCTATACCCAAACTGCCCTGCAAAATGACTTGGCAGATAAGGTTCCAGAAAGTGTGGTTCCTATCCCTGAGCACCAGATGAGAAGGTCTGATAGACTAGAGCCAACGGAATGCTCCAAGAGTCAAGCTCGTAGTGAGTGCTTCCTCTACTAAAGTATCGCCTACTTGACCACTGCCAGATGGAGGGAAAACTCTGAAGAACTCATAATTCTGTAGGAAGCTCAAAGCCCTACTACAAGCAGGCACCTCGGCGACGGCCCAGTCTGCGTCATTGAACCTCCGAAGAAAGGCATCTCCCGCCAAAGAGTCTGCCATCAGCCCGACATTCATTAATCTGGGACAGTACTGCACCAACCATTCCATCAATTAATGAAAGGGAAGTTCAGTCCTGGCAAAGTCCCTTCTACCATCAGCGTCACCATGCTTGTAGTAAATTCCCACAAATCTCGTTGGATGGCACAGACCATTGCAGGAAGCAGGGCGAGCCAGTATCCAAACACCAGCCTTACAGCCGGAAGAATCATACCCCGCTCATCCTCTCGATATACCCTGAACTACCAGGGACTGCACAGTCGCGGAGCCACATCATCAGAAAAGCGGCCAACACAGTCTTCTCCGACAACTTGAACTCAGCTTGCCGGAAGAAGTGATAAATCAGGGACTTTCCCTCTGGATCATCGCTCTCGTCGTTGCTGCCCCATGATCTGTCATCAGTTGCTCTATCTCAGATTTGTTGAGGGCTTGCGAGCTGAGAAGAAGGCCAGGCCATCTTTTTTTATAATAAAGACGTAGTTAGTCCAAGACCTCATATGGGGAATGGCCTCGGTCTTGCCCTTCTTTGTAATCCTGTGATAGATAAGGAAGTGACAGAGTAACTCTTTGTACACCCACCATCTCAGGGTTTTCCTTCTCCAGGTCTAAAAGCTCTTCGTCACAAGAAACGTATTCTTCGTACGGCTCCGTTCCCAGGACACTTTGATATTGCTTGCATCTTATGTAGAGCCAAACCCATCTTCCGCCCGGAGTAAAGAAGGTACAGGTATGATGATTATACAACTCCGCCAAAGAGACAAACATAGGCCAATTTGTCTTTATGCCATATTGAGTGGCTCTAATGGCATGAAAAAGGCCGACAGCCTTCAGGGTGGCTTCATAGGTTGAAAGCACCCATTCAGTAAGGTCACTCCAGAATGGGATGGGGTATCTCCAACCTGCCATCTGCAGCTTCCCTCTCGGATACGACTCCTTCTTTGATATCATCAGATTGGAGAGGGTCTTGGCAGCATAAAGATGAAGATCATCAGAACGTCATTTATTATAGCCCCAGGGAGTAGTCCCCTTATGGAATTGGATGTGGAGCCCTTGACACACTTGAAGGTGTCTTTCTTCGGTTACCGGAGTTAAATTGGATCTTGCCAAAGACGACTCCATGAAGTTCAGGGGTTAGATCCCATTTCATCTGTCTTTGGACAGCTAAATCAGTAAACATCGACAGAGGGTATTAGCGTTCTATAGTCGGCAACCATATCCTCAGGTCATTCAATCTGACCACCAGAGGGTTCCTTAGACGTTTTGGCTCGTCATTCTCAAACTCCAGGCTGTTACCGAACATAAAGTACGGTCTCTTGAAGATCTGTGCCCCTCCAAGCACGAACTTCTTATTGTTCATCATCTGCTTCAGGAAAGTCTTGTCCTGTTCAAGCATAGCGATTATCCGTACGAAGGCTGGTTTTGGCTGATCTTAGCTTGAACATTCCTGATCATGGCGGTAACGAGGCTTGAATCCAGAGCCTGGCGGGCAGAGCTGAGAGGAATCCCACCAAGAACCGGGAACCATGTGTCACAACCGCACCCGGATATACGGGTACGAATACGTGGGCCATGCCCAGCCTACGCCAGTATCGGCGGTAGAGCGCTGTCAAGTACCCTATACTAACTACAACATCTAAAGATCCATAACTAGAATATACTCATGTCACATCACGAAAACTAAAGAAGATAAGACAAGAAATAATAACAATATCACTAGAACAACTAGAATCTACAAGGATCATATGAGACAAGAATAAAACAGAGGGAAAAATAACAAACTAAATAACTACCAGACCTAGAACTCCTGAGAGATAACTCACGGTGAAGAATACCGAGAACCACCCCAGCTAGCAACATCCTGAAGTCCAATAATGGCATAACAACTCCTAAAATTTTGTCAATATATCCAGTCAGGATGGAACGAGCACAAATCTCAAATAACAGTTCTAATTAGACATATTGAAAATATAGCATTAAATAGAGTGAATATACAAGAAATCATGAAATGTATATGTGAGTATCATGGCAAGGTAAGCTGTAAATCTAGAGCTAGAAAAAGGCAAGTAAAACTGATCATGACATGTACAAGAATCAAGAATCATCTATCTAGGTGTGTGAGCACTAGCTATAATATATGGCCGGCTTGGGACATTGCACAATAGTAACGGGCCTGGCTAACCATACGTGGGGTGTATGATCAACACTCACAATACATAGTGCACAAGGCGCACAATAGGCTTTGACCACATATCTACACCAACTCTCCGTTCCCCGACGTATAGTGGATCCAACCATGACACATCATGACGCACGATTCTCTGAGAGGGTAGCTAGCCTTCGCAGGAATCGTGTCTATACAATGCACAAGGAATAAGAAAGACTTGCACAAGATATACCAAAGAAAGCGAGGAATAACATCTCATGACGGGATCCAGAGAAATACCAATCCGTGTGAACAATGTGTCAAGAGGACAAGGATATCTATACTAAATACAAGAAACATAGACGATATCATAAAACAGAAATATTATCAGAGAATGTACTCGCCTGAGATCCGATAGAAATATGTCAACTGTGTAATCTGGCTCAGAGTGAAGTTACAGACCTAAAGATGAGATATACATGAGTTTAATTAGGGTTTAAGAGTGTATGGCATAATTTCTAGTATATGTTATGCAATCTAGGTCAAACTCAGTCATACTAAGTCACACCAAGCCAAACTAGGTCACACTAGGTCAATCTAAGTCAAACATGGTCAAACTAAGTCAATTTAGATTATATAAAGTCAATCTAGATTATACAAAGTCAATATAAGTCATACTAGGCCTAACAAAGTCAAACTTGGTCAAGGCAAGTCAAACACATCAAACTAGATCGATTTAAGTCAAAGGTTGACTTACAGTTGACTTTTGGTCAACTGGTCAACTATGGTCAACCCTTGGTCAACTCTAGGATAACTCTAGGTCAAACTTGACTAACGTTGACTAATAGTTGACTTTGGGTCAACTGGTCAACTTCGGTCAAGTTCTAGTCATTTCTAGGCTACGGTTGACTTCCGGTTGCCTTTTGGTCAAAATAGTCAACTGTGGTCAACCGAGGTCAAAACTAGTCTAAGTCCACTATTCCTAACCATTACCAACCAACATCCTAATTACAATTATATCTTAAGGTATTAAACTCACATGTTATAAAAGAGGTATTATCCTAACATACCCTCTTACCCTTTCCAAGGTAAACCCTTACCTTAGTCTCTAACTCCGACTCTAGACCTCTCTACCTTCAATCTAAGTATTCCTCCACTCTCTAATATGGTATTCCAATCTTTTTCTAGTATCTCGATACCGTATCATGATATCTTGACACTTAAAAGTTAAAAATGGTAAATTTTCATTACCTACTAACATGTGGCTTAGCTTATTTTCTACCACTCTAACTACTAGTTTTCTAACCAACCTACACCACTTTAACACTCACTAATCAAGGGGTTGTATAGTAGAAAATATGGTGGATATAGGGAGGTATATAGGAGGGTCAATTAGGGGTGTATTGGGGGGGGGGGTCAAATGGGGCTCAAAGTGGGGGTTTTACTGCTGTTACTGCTGAAATTTCAGCATCATATGCTGCTGTGCAGTCCCTATTTGGGGGCTGCTAGCAGCTGTGGGGGGAGTTGGCTGCTTTTGTGCCTCCCCTTGTTCCCCCCTCTACCTCCCTCTCTCTATATATAATAATATACCTCTATATCTATCTATCTATCGCTCACACACATGTACATATATATAGGTAGACACACACACACATGAATATATATATTATATATTTTACACATGAATATATAATATATATATATATATATTAATATATATAATATATATATAGACACACACATGAATATACACACATAAATGTACACATCTCTCCACGCACTACCACAAGAACAACACCCACCACCACCACACACACAACACACACACACACACACACACACACATACTCCTAAATGACCCAAAACCTTATCCGAATACCCAAATCTTTGAAATTCTACCCTCTAGGGCCTAGACACGTGCCCCACACAATAAATCTAACTCGCGCACGCGAGCGAAAACGAGAAACGAGGCCCGAATGGCCAAATGGCCATTCTGGCGACTCCGGGGTGTCTGATTCGCGATACTGCGTGATACGGACCACAAACCTATCTGGATTCGACCCAAACTCTACCAACGAGTTTTAAATAATGATTAGAATCTATTCTAAGTACTAGCTTGCCGATTTTAGGTGCAAAAAGTCACCCGGTGTTGGAACCCGAAAATCCCGAAAAAGCCTATTTTTATGATTTCTCGCAAAACGACCCTACGTATCCAAATATGGACACGTACCTAGCCCCATCTCATCCAAACTAACATAATTAGGTCTAATTAGGCTAGGGGTAACACCCAAATATGTCAATTTAGGATTTTCCCCAAAATTGGCACTAAACCTAGCCCGAAAGTCCTGAATTGAGTCCAATGGGTTCCAAACCTCTTCTAATGGATTGTCCTACGCCTCGATATCCTCTAATATGCAACTAACATTAATTAGGAGCAATTACAAGAGTTAGAGTTAGGGTTTACCTCTTGGGAGTTGGAATCCCAAGGAAAAGCCCCAAAATTGGTTCTTTTTAGGTCAAGAGCCAAATCTAAGCTTCCAACCCCTCCATGCTAGGTTCTACTTAGATAAAAAATCACAAATAAGAGATAAACAAGGGTTAGCACCAAGATTAGGGAGAGATCTAGAGTATGGAAGAGAATTAGAAGAGATTTGACTTACTTTTGAGCCTAAAATCCAAAGGGGAAAGAAATGGATCCTTGTAGAATGAGAGAAAGGAAGAGAGAGAGTTTTCTTGCAATAAGAAGAAGGGAGGGGGTGTTTGCTTCTGTGGGGACACATTGAGAGGGTTGGGGGCATTTGGCAATTTACCAAAAACCTTCCAAGTCCAAGAGATGAGTGGTTTTGAGTTGGGGTCAAAAAGGTAACTTAAAACTCCAAATTCCAAGTTCTAAATCTAATTCTAATTCCTAATCCCACTAAAATCAAATGGTATTAGTCAAATATAAATATCTGAGTTTGGTCACGACAAGTTGGTCGGTTCTAATTGGGTCCAAAACTGACCCGGGTCACTAACACAAGTCGAAATGAGACAAAACTCAAACCCGATCAAATAAAACCCTAAAATACAATATTAATACATAAATATTCACAAAAATATTAGAATATGAGAAATGACAAAATCACAATACATCAATTTAAATATTAATAAAATAATATAAAATTCACCAATAAATCAAAATCCTAAATAATTCAAAAGTCACAAAATGACCAAAATATCCTTAGACAAAAAATGATAATTAGCTAATCTAGTCACATGGGTTAGGCCTCCATGGTCATGGTTAGTCTCAGGCTAAGCAGCTCTAAGGTTACACCAGTCAAAGAACAAATCACAAGACACTAATTTAATGATATTAAAATAATCAAAATCACTAATAAATCAATAACATAATTTAAACCTATTATTAAATAATCAATTTTACAAAAGTTTAAAATTACCCTCATTTTTGAAAACAGGCAGTTACACCATGTCAACTGCAAAAACATAACAAAAAGTCAAAAAATGACTAAGTCCTGGAAAAACTTTCTATGCACCTATGAGTTATGCCCCCATAGTGGCTTTGGGCGCATAGAATTCCTTCTTGAACATAGAAAGTTTTAATGTGGGTGCATAACATGTTGCAGTCAAAAGCATAAGTATGTGTGCGCATGACTCTGTCGGCATAAAAATGCTAGACGGAGGAAGGTTGCTTTGGGCGCGTATCGATAGCTATGCGTCCAAGCAGAGATCAGTCCGAGTGTCGCAAATTAACGTTCTAGACTTTGTTTTAATGACATCGCCTCACCCAAATGGGGTCTTGGACCAGTGAAGACATTGTCGAAGGAGGAGAACCACTCGCTGTAGCCTCCTTACCCTTCGTGGACCTCTTGGGAGCCGAAGCAGCCTTGGGAGACATGATTTCACGAGAAAGAGAAAAGAAAAAACTCTTGAAAATTTTGGAAAAGATGAGAGAATGAAATTTCTCCTTCCTCGGGCCTATTTATAGGCAAAGAAGGGAATTATGCGCCCACATGGCTATGCACCCACACAAATTCAAAGGTTGGGTATTATGCACCCATATTCTGCTGACGTGGGCTACGCATAGACATCACACAGAGAGTGGACCTCTTCAAATTCTGTTCCAACAAATCTGTCAATTCAGATTTTTCTCAATAGCCATATTTGACAGCCTGGCAACATTTATGCGTCCAATAAGATGATCCGTCATGCGCCCAAAAAGATGATCTGTTATGCGCCCATAAAGCTATAGAAAGTCTCATATGCTTCTTTCAAAGTATTCTGAACTCGTTCGAGTATCAAAAACTTTGAAGGGGGTCTTGTAGAAGTATGAAAATGAAGGACTATGCACCCATATGGAAGGAGTTGTTATGCATTCACATGATAAAGGGGGCTATGTGCCCGCAGAAAATTGCTTCATATACTAAATCATGCGCCCAAGTGTGGGCGTATAGTCTTCTCCCAGCACTATGCGCCCAAGGCAGAGACAACCCTACAACTCGGTCAACACCCACGATCAGTCATGGGCCGAGGCATGCGGCCACGTCAGTCTCCACAAGCAGTCGTAGATTGAAGCATGCGGCCACGATCTACCCATGATCAAGCAGTCTTTATGCGCCTACGTCCTATGTGCCCAAAGGGACACTATGCGCCTATAGTGAAATCAGTATATTTCTACCTGTGTGTGCATAACAGTCATTTCAGTGTAAAACGACTATAAATAGAGGGCATGTGCCTCTTAAAAGGCGAGAATAGAGAGCATTTCAGAGCCAAATTGTCGCCCTTCTTTCTAGTGAGCCGAGAGTTAGCAATTTTCTGATTTTCTCCCACTTTTATAATTCGGAGTGTCAACGGAGTAAAGGAGCAATTGCCGCTCGTCTCCTTCGTCCTATTTCCCAGAATTCTTTTTGTACTCGGGGATTCTCAGTGCAGGATCTCTCAGGTGTACTCGATTTGTAGTGCCTTGCGCTAATAACAAAAGATAATGATTCTTCTCTTTTTGTAAGTGTCTACAGTTCTATCGATGTTATCATCGACGGGTGTCGGGGTCCTCGAACGACTTCCATTCTCGTATACATGGTCATCGTGTGTCGTTAGGGCCGGCCCTTAGTAGCTCATGGAGGCCCGATAAACTCTCAAAAGGGGACCACATACATAATGTGAACAAAAGAAGTAACTGAGATAAAAGTAAATATAACAAAAAATTGTTACCACCAAGAAATAGACTAAGCCAAACTTAATAACCACTACACCACAACTCTTTTGAGTAAAAGTGGTCCATAGTATATCATTGTCCTATTCTAGATACATCTATTTTGGTGCCCCTTTAATTTTTTATCCCTAGGCCGTCGCCTAACCGGCCCTTGGCCAGGGTCACCTCTGCGTGTTGTTCCTTCATTGTCCTTTTCGTGATGTCCCTTCTGAACTTGTCCATCTTCTCCTTAAGATCGAAAGTAAAATGGTTCGTTTTATCATCTTTCATTATGATATATACCCTCATCGACATAGAAAGAGGCTTAGTGGGCTATTAGGTCGTTGATACTTTATCTCGTGGGTGCACAAAGTTCTCCACACCTCCGTGCATGAGAGTCCTATTGCAACTCTGTCAACCCGAACGTCCACCACTATCCTTGAGCAACTCCTTGTATGAGACACTCAACTTTCATACACATATCTTTGTCGTCTCTGCCTTCTCGCAGTCTACGACATGCTTCTCCTTACTAGTATCCAACTTGGTAGCACGATCCACCTCCCTCCATGGAAGCGACTCATCGGGACATTCTTTGCAACACCATTGGTCTCGCTTGGAAGATGTTCCTTCTCAAAGTCCTCCTTCATCTCACTACAAGAAATTCGGGTTTCCCTGACAATTATTTTTGACAAGTGTAAAACTTGTCACTCAATTAGATAATCTGTGACAAGTAAAATTTTTTGTCACTCATAATTTAATTCTGTAACAATAATTGTTTATCATCATACAGTTAAATCATTCATTGATTATATTTATAATGGTCGTCGCTCAACGCTGCCACTGAAATAAAATTTTAACTTTTGACTCATGTCAAAGACAAGTTTTGTGTGACAAGTGAATTTTTTATCACTTAAGGTTTTCCTTTAGTTAAATAAAAAACTAATGTCATAAAAGTATTAGCTACAAGCTGAAAAGTTTTATTCTTATCACTTAAGGTTTTCTTTTAGTTACCAAATAAATTTACATCACACAAAAGTATTAGACACAAAAAAATATTCTTGTAACAAAAAATTAAAGTAATTAAATTAAAAACAAAATATTCTGATTGGATTTGACTCCAGATGAATATCTTGGTACTATTTTGATATTAATATTTAAATCATACCAAAATTATACGTCAAAATCTAACCGGATTTGAGTATATTAAAAATTCATGTCAAATATTCACCTAAGTACTAACCAGATTTGGCATATCTTTATATTTCTCCATAAAGCTGATGACTCCCAAGTGTGATATGGGAACTGCCTTCGTCGCGATTAGAAAATCCATGCCATGTATCATCTTGAAGTCGTCCAATGATGTAGAGGAAAAGTTGGCAACACCCGACAAATGTTCCACCTCTACGCGAACTCCCTTGGCTATCACATGTACGGGGCATGCCTCCAAATTGACCGTCTTCATCTTACTTGAATCTTTTTCAATGCTTGACCCAAACGACGGACCTCCGTACCCGTTCATGAAGTTATGAGTATCTACCGTATCCACCAACGCCCATGTGCTTATGCCATTGATCCTTTTGTCAATGTATATGATCTTCCTACTCGAAGTCTTCGACAAAACGGACCTGGACAACGATATTGAGTAAGCACAATGCTCTCATGTGTGCTCCTACTTCGTACTCGTCTCCTCACCTCCTTGCTTCGGATGACATGATGTTTGCTCATGTTCTGGCAATCGAGAGAATAATAATTTTTCCAAATATAAAGTACAAAATTATTCGCTTGGGTTGGGCCTTTTCGTACTTCCTCCCTCGAACGCTTCCTCCTTAGGAAAGCTCTTATTCTCCTTCCCCCACACACCATTCTCTTTGGTGGTCTTTGGCTTGGCCTTGGCATCATTGTTGTTCCATCTTACTCGACGAGCCTCTTGGCTGCTGCCACGATGGCTTTCAAGTCGTGTACCCTCTGTCGCTATAATTCATGACCCACCTACATTTGAAATCAATCAAGGAAGAAGTCCCTCCTCATCTATGCTAGATATTGTAATCACAAATGTATGAACTCCACAATATACTCTTTGACTATTCTAGTGTGCTTGAGTTGCTGCAAGCTCCGCCTTGTTGTGAACTCTATGTTCTCTGGGTAGAACTGAGACTTGATCTGCCTTTTGAGATCATCCTAAGTCTCAATCGAGCACAAACCCTTCTCTATTTCCATGCACCTATAATGCCACCATAATGTTGGAGCTTTTCCTTGACATATAGAAAGCTTGCTCTAACATGCCTAGTGAAGTTAAGTCCCACATTGGAAAAGCATAATGAGGTATCTCAACATGTATACTTAGTATGTGTTGTTGGGATATGCACATGGGGTGGTGACCCTAAGGAGGGAACTATGTGGGTGATTTTATTAGGAGTAATGCTAAGACTCCATGGTAAGCTTAATGCTTTTTGCTCTTAGAATTTTTTCCATTGGAGTTAAGCCCCATAGGGGCTTAGACTCGGACTCAGACTCGGGCTCATGGGCTCATGAGGCGTAATGTGACATTTTGTTGGCGTACTTTGCACTTAGCATGTCAGCTTACGCAGCATTCGCGTGCCAGCTCGCGTTGCCCAATCGTGCGAGATGGCTCACCAGTTGGCACAACCAGATGGTGCAGCCATTTGGCGCTGCGTTGGTGCGACGGTTGGCGCAGGGTGCGCACGTTGTGCTGGTCGCATGTTACGCATGTTGCACAGGTGGCACAGGTTGTGCTGGTTGTACGGTGTGCATGTGGCGTAGGTGCGCACGTTGCGTTGGTGGCACTATACGTGGTACACGTATGGTGCAAGTGGCTCGTATAGTGCGCCAGCTGGTTCAAATAATGTCTGTGCACGATTTGAGCAGTTGCAAAATGTTTAGGGCAGTTTTTTCCCACGTTCCGAACATTTTGCTAACTGGGCAGTTATAGTGCAGCCTATATAGCTTCTCTGCTCTCTCTCTATCAGTACACAGAGAACACAAGTACTTTTAACACAATTCCTTATGAATTCCTACATAGCTTGAGAGAGAAGAGAAGTAGAGCACCAGTGCCACTTAGCGCAGGCGTCCGCGCCATCCGGGGAGTCAGAAGAGCGGAGTGTTCCAAAGTTCTCCGTCGAACTTGCTGGTTCTTGGAAGCTGTTCATGTAAGGCGAATCAAGCTTTGAGCAATGGTAATCATTCACCCCAGCAGGCGGTTCTTCCATCCACTTCATCGCCTGTCATCACTGCTGCTATTAGCAATTCGATTAATACCTTCTTTTTAGAAGCACTACTTTCATTGCTGCTGTAACAAAATCTTTTTAGATTTTCGTTATCCAGAATCCTCCAAGAATTCTGTCTAGCACCTTTTTTGAACTGTTGCTGCAAAACATTATTTTTACAATCGTTTCATTTCTCAGTTTTCCATCAAAATTATGCCCGGGACTAACAATCTCAAAGCTTGATTCCACCGATGGAAAACTTCCATGCTTCGCTAGTCAATCCTAACTTCACAAAGTTAGAACAATTTAATGGTGAGCACTATGAAATATGGAAAAGGAAGTTAGCTTCAATATTCAGTTTTCTGATATTGATCACATACTTTTTAAGAAGGAAACTACTATTCCAGAAACTGGATCTGCAGCCATAATTTCTGCGGCTACTAAGAACCATGCCAAATGAAGAAGGGACAATAACATTTGTAGGCTTATGATCCTAAATGCTATAGAAGATTCCCTTGTAGAATCATATTCAGAGAAGACTATTGCCAGAGAGATTTCGGAGTCTCTGGAAAAACTGTACGAAGACAATAAAAACTGGAGCAAGTTATTTTTAGTTAAAAAATATCATAAGTGGTTCTTTGAAGACGAGAAGCCAATGTTGTCGCAGGTGAAGAAGTTCCTGAAGCTGTGATAAAAGTTGGAATATGAGGCGATGCCCTCCCCAACAAGTTTATTGTTGGAGGGATCGTCTCTAAGCTCCCCACTGGGTGGAGCAAGTTCTATGCAAACATGCATAGGAAGAAGTTGGAGATCAGTATGGAAGATCTCCTGAATGAAGTCTACGTTGAGGACAAAATGGGGGCTCAACTAAAGGTGGATGCACTGTCCAAACAATTGGCCAACGCCAATTTGGTTCATACCAAGGAACCAAAGGAAAGCAGACGGCTTTCCACAGCAAGAAGAAGGACCCTAACAATCTGAAAGTTAAGGGAACTTCCTTCAAGCAAAAGAAGAAAAAGTCTCAGATGCCTTGTTTCAAATATGGCAAGAAGGGCCACTTCAAGAGTAAATGCAAAGCTAAGACCAAGCAATCAGAGCATGGTGAGCCTAGCAAGGTTTTTTTTGATCACTGACGTTGTTACAAAATAATTGCACAGGTCACTGCGGTAGGGGCTGACTCTGACTGGTGGGTAGATACTGGGGCCACCTGCTATGTCTTCTCCAGCAAGGAGTAGTTTACCACCTATACACCAACTTCTGAAGTGGTTATGGTGACAAACCCGGCACAAACTGAAGTGCTCGGGATCGGGACGGTGGTTTTGAAGCTGACTTCGGAGAAGTCTCTGACGCTTCAAAGCGTGAAGCACGTACCTGCTATCGCCAAGAACCTGATCTCAGGAGGCCTACTATGCAATGTAGGCCTCAAAATGGACATCAATGCTGGCCATATGGTGATGTCTATTAAGGAAAAATATTTCGGAAAAGCTTTTATACCGAAGAGATGTTCAAAATTCAGCTTGTGAATCAGTCCAATGTAATTAATATAATTAATACAATCACTCCTTCTGCTTATACTCTTGAGTTGTGGCATAATAGGCTAGGACATGTTCATTGTAAATGAATAAACAGAATGTCTAGTCTAGGACTTATCTTCAAGTGTGGAGGTAAGGTAGAAAATGTGAAGTTTGTGCTCAAACAAAGATCACAAGAAAACCCTTTCCTCGGTTAATCGAAGTACAGAACTTCTGGAGTTGGTACACTTCGATATCTGTGACCTCAAACAATTCTCTACAAAGGCCGGGATGAAGTATTTCATAACCTTCATCGATGACTTCTTAAAGTTTGCGTTCGTCTACTTGCTTAAGGCTAAAGACGAAGCATTCGAGAAGTTCAAGGAGTTCTGAGCCGAAGCTGAGCGACAGACTGGACAACAACTCAAAAGAATAAGAAGTAATCGAGGTGGGGAGTACAGGTCTCATGAATTCGCATCGTTCTGCAAAGAACATGGAATTGTCAATGAGACTACGGCTCCGTACTCTCCTCAATCAAATGGAGTAGCAGAGAGGAAGAACAGAACGTTATCAGAAATGATTAACTCAATGTTGTTGACTACTGATCTTCCTAAGTGCTACTGGGGAGAAGCTGCATTGATGGCCACTTTTATTCTAAATAGAGTGCCTAATGCAACTTCAGACGTTACTCATAAACTCTGGTTCAAGGTCAGAACTGCCTTGAATGTCATTCGAGTGTGTGGGGTGTCTGGCATATGTCAAGCTTCCAGATCTGAAGATTCAGAAGCTTGGGACAAGGACTACAAAGACGATCTCCTTGGGTTATGCCGAGAATAGTGATGCTCGAAGATTTTTTAATATTGAGTCAAATCATATCATTAAATCTCATAACGCAGAATATTGTGAAGACAAATTTGCAAGACATAAGAACATTGTTCTTGCGGAGAACAATGAGGGTGCGCAGAAAACTGAAGTTTTCAATGAGGATGTAGTCCAAGAAGATGTTGTTGAAACAACGGTTGAACCAGAACTCGCTGAGCCGTCAGCTAAGCGTGTGAGGAGGACGAAGGACTTCGAAAATGACTTTGTCACATATCATGTGGAAGCAAATCCGCTTACCTATGAGGAGGCGATGAAGACTAGAGACACAGTTTTCTGGAAGGAGGCGACTGACAATGAAACTGATTCCATCACCTCAAATAACACTTGGGTATTGGTTGATCTTCCTGCAAGAGCAAAACCCATCGGATGCAAATGGATCTTCAAGAAGAAGATAAAAGCAGATGGAACTATTGACAAGTTCAAGGCTAGGCTGGTAGCCAAGAGATTTTTTCAGAAGCAGGGGATCAACAACTTTGACACATATGCTCCAGTAGTTCGGATGACCACCATCAGAATGTGAATTGCTCTCATAGCAATACATAAGTTGGTGATACATCAGATGGATATGAAAACGACTATCCAAAATGGCGAGCTGACCGAAGACATTTACATACAACAGCCAGAGGGATTTGTCATCAAGGGTCTTGAAGACAAAGTCTGCAAGTTGGTAAAATCTTTGTACGGTCTTAAACAGGCTCCCAAGATGTGGCATGAGAAGTTTGACAAGGTTATAAGGTCAAATGGCTACAGGGTCAGCGAGACGAATAAGTGTGTTTACATAAAGTTCGTTGATGGAAGAGGTGTAATCGTTTGTCTGTACGTGGACGACATGCTAATCCTAGGTACGGATATGGGCTGTGTCACGAAGATAAAGAAGTTCATCTCGAGCAAGTTCAGTATGAAGGACATGGGGGAAGCTGATGTGATCTTAGGGATCAAGATCATCCAGACAGACACTAGATTAGCGCTGTCACAGGCTCATTATATTGAGAAGATAATCACAAGCTACGGATATCAGGATCTTCCACAGATCGATATGCCTTACAGGTATGATCTGAAGCTGAAGCCTAATTCAAGGGAAAGCGTCAGGCAGCTGGAGTATACAAACATTATCGGAGTTTGATGTATGCTACTACTGCCACAAGGCCTGACATAGCTTTTACCGTGGTAATGCTGAGTCATTTCACGAGCAACCCAGACATTCAGCACTGGAAAGCTATAAAACGGGTTATGAGATATCTCAAGAACACTCAGATATATGCACTACACTACAGCGGAGATCCGCCGGTAGTAGAAGGCTTCATGAATGCCAGCTGGTGCTCAGAGTTGGAGAGCAAGAGGTCCATAAGTGGATTTATTTTCACAATGGATGGAGCTTCTATATCGTGGAAGTCGAAGAAACAGACTATGCTCCTGCGGTCATCCATAGAATCTGAGTTCTTTGTACTTGATACCGTAACGGAGGAAACAGAATGGCTTTGGGAGCTCATGTATGATCTTCCAGTAGTTGGGGCACAAATATCGATAATTTTGATATACTACGACAACCAGGCGACTACGGCGGTGGCATCAAATGACCTCTACAATAGAAAGAAAAGGACTGTATGGTTGAAGCATAGGGTTGTACACGATCTCATCAAGAGAGGTTTATTGCAGTGATTGATGTTCGGAGTCAGGAAAACCTAGCGGATCCATTCACCAAGGGCCTCAAGCGCTAGCTATTCGATGACACAGCAAGTAAAATGGGCTTGAAGGGATTCTGATATTATGTTATTATAATCCTACCATAAAGTTTTATGATATTAGTTCAAAAAAAATCTACTAGGCATCTAGCTTTTGGTTCAAGAGAGGACCATTAACTGAAAAAAATATCAGGAACAGTGGGTACATGTCCTTTGTGGCATGGAGAGGTTACGGACCTACAACCACTGTTGTCTACTGTATGTTTTCTGTGGAAAACGGATCCTGTGGTGAGGATGGCTTAAACGCCTTAATGAGTTCTCAGGCAGAGTGAATGCCTGGTGTGCTTTACAGGAAGCACAGTAGCACAGCACTACAAGGAGTGTAACTCCATGCTACAGTAGGGTGACTCCACCATGAGGTTCCCGGTTAGGGGTAATGCCTCGGCTTTGTGAGCCAAGTCACAGCGGTATAGCACCGCAAATAGGCAGGTAGCCTAATGCTGTATAATGAAATTAAAGAGGGGTAGTCAGCACTATAAAGGGAAGGTGTTCCTCATGTTACAGTGGCACGACACCACGATGAGGTACCTAGATAGGGGTAAAGCCTCGGTCTTGTAAGCCATGTCATTGCGGCGTAACACCGCAAGGGAGCCTAAGGCTTCATGCTGGGTAGTGTGGCACTACAAAGAGGCTGTGAACTTATGCTACAGTAGTATGACACTACGATAAGGTTCCCGATAAGGGGTAATGCCTCGACTTTAGGCTATGTCATAGCGGTGTAGCATCGCAAGGGAAGCGCAAGGCTTCATGCCAAGTCTCTTTAATAAAGAACTCACTTATAGTATATGGATAGAGATAGGAGGCCGTCTCTTGAGGGTAAACTTATAGATGCCCAAAATTATACACTGAAACTAGGCTGGCACAAGACCTTTAATGTGCATCAAGAAGTACATGTAACTATATTATGTGAGTGGAAAGAATTTCAGCTATGGTGCAGAATTTAAGGCATAGTCCATTCTTGTATTATAGTCTGTTATTTGACCCATACAGGAAGATTCAAGTCATCAGCGACATCTCTCCTAATGCATAATAGACAGTTACTGTGGGGAACACTCAAACCTATATATTAAGATATGTAGGAGATTATTGGAGCTTTTCTGTGACATGTAGAGAGCTTGCTCTCAACATGCCTAGTGAAGTTTAGTCCCACATTGGAAAGCATCATGAGGTATCTTAACATATATACTTGGTATGTGTTGTTGGGATATGCACATGGGGTGGTGACCCTAAGGAGGGAACCATGTGGGTAATTTTACTAAGAGGTAAGGCTAAGACTCTATACTAAGCTTAATGCTTTTTTCTCTTGGAATTTTTTCTATTGGAGCTAAGCCTCGTAGGGGCTTAGCGACTCGGGCTCGGGCTCATGGGCCCATGAGGCATAATATGGAATTTTGTTGACGCACTTTGTACTTAGCACGTCAGCATCGTTGCTATGCGCATTGTGCGCTTAAGTTGCGCTCGTTGCACGAGGCTCTTGTGCAGCTATTCATGCGCCAGTTCGTGTTGCCCGATTGGGTGGCTAGATGGCACGCCAGTTTGGCAGCCAGATGGAGCAGCAGTTAGCACTGTAGTTTACGCGACAGTTGGCACAAGGTGCATACGGTTACAGGTGTGCGCAGTGTGTGCATTGTATTGGTCGTACTGTGTGCATGTTGCGCATGTTGTTCAGGTGGCGCAGATGGCACAAGTTGCGCTGGTTGCATGGTGTGCATGTGTCACAGGTGTGTGTGGTGTACATGTTGCGCTGGTGGTACTGTACACATGGTACGCGTATGGCGTAGGCACACTGTGCGCCAGTTGGTTCAAATCGTGTCTGTGTACGACTTGAGCAGTTGTAAAATATTTGGGGTAGTTTTTTCCTATGTTTCGAACATTTTGCTAATTGGACAGTTGCAGTACGGCCTATATAAGCTTCTCTGCTCTCTCTTTCAGTACACAGAAAACACAAGTATTTTTTAACATAATTCCTTACGAATTCCCACAGATTTTGAGAGAGAAGAGAAGCAGAGCACCAGCGCCACTTTGCGCAGAAGTCCGCTGCCATCCGAGGAGTCAGAAAAGCGGTGTGTTCCAAACTTCTCCATCGAACTTGGTGGTTCCTGGAAGCTGTTCGTGTGGGGCGAATCAAGCTTTGAGCAACGATGATCATTCACTCCAGCAGGTTGTTCTTCTATCCACTTTATCGCCTGTCATCGTTGCTGCGGTTAGCAATTCGATTAGTAATCTTTTTAGAAGTACTACTTTCATTTGCTGCTGTAACAAAATCTTTTAGATTTTTGTTATCTAGAATCCTCCAAGGATTTCTGTCTAGCACCTTTTTTGAACTGTTGCTGCGAAACATTATTTTTACAATTATTTTATTTCTCAGTTTTCCATCGAAATTATGCCCCGGGACTAACACACAATATACGTCATCGGTAAAATAAAGTGAAATAATATTTACCTTCTGTGCCTTATCCTCGATGTCAGCCTTGAAGTATCGCTCCATGTTATACAAGAAGTTCTCCAAATCTTTGGCATAGCCCACCATACTAAAGGATTTTAGCTTGAGGATCTTCCTTCATAGTGCCTCCCTACTCTAAGGTCCACCGTTCACAACATACTTCTCCAAAATAGAAAGTTTGGTCTTGAGTTCTCCATAATTCTTGACCATGGTCTTTATCCCCTCGTAGCATCGGACCTTCCCGCATAATTCCTAATCTTCGCATAATGTATCTTGAGTTCCTTTTCAAGTGTAGATCGAATATCTAGTATTTGCTCTCGAAATATTGCCATGGACAAAGTGACGTCACTCTTCAGCCTATCATATAACTCCTCTAGACTTGTGTTGCTTTTCTCCATGGATCCCATGCGTATCCCTATGTCCCTCAAACCCGTTTCTAAGATCTCGAGGCATTCCGCAAGGTTGGCAAGGATTCACTCCACCGTATGCTCCTCGCTCTTACCCCTCTTGTTGGTCATGACATTCTTCTGCTTAGACGATGCGAGGCTCTCCTAGACGTCCTCGGATGTCAACATAGTACCAACTAACCTTCACTCTGATACTACTTGTTATAAACTTAGCTTGCTCCGTACGGTACATGAACTTTCTCCTCGAAGACCCTTATACGCCTTCCTCCAATGCTTAGCTAGACCGCTAAGGAGAGAATTATAATGCCCCACTCCGTACGGTGTATTATGTTGAGTCATTGACTCGAAGAGTTATGTTGACCCGAGGAATGCATCGAGACGGATCGATGCAAGTGTTAAGTTGGCCTGAAAGGAAGCATTAAATCATTTCGAAGATCTAGTAAATCGAAGCGATGCAAAGCATAAGTCTAATTCGAACAAGTATTTGTAGAAGTATGGAAAATATAGGGTTCATATGGATCACAATTTGCCGCATATGTACTTTGGGCCAAACAGTCTGCATAAAGGAAAGCCGCATAATAGGTTCAGTGCCTTATGCGGCCCAGCTGCAGAAGAAAGATATACAGCCAAGAGGTTCAGTTCGTCTGATAAAGCTGACAAGTTCTGTCAAAACTGACAAAAATGACAGCTCTGACACTTTGTCAAAAAAATAAGACATGGGACGTCACCAAAAGCAGGGTTCATACGCTTTCATGCGGCCAGAAAAAGTGTCAACTAAGCCGCATGAACCTTATGCAGATCAAACGTATGCGGCCCCAAAGTCTCCGAACTTCATGCGACCAAGGGTGACTATGATCCAAGCCGCATGAGCTTTATGTAGCCAAAGTACATTATCTATGCGACTTAAATCCTTAAACTATATGTGGGCTAAGGAAGTTTGCGACTTAAGCCGCATGAGTCTCATACGGCCCCACATGGTCGAAAACTGAGAGACTCATGCGGCTCAAAATGATTCCTGCGACAAGACACGTGGCAGGCTGACCAAGTCTTAACTGTCCAAATTTGTAGCAACAAAATCCCAACAAATCGACAAATGGCGACCAAAGTGCGGGTCTTCACGTGCTAATTAGCCACGTGGCCACAGGCCATCTATGCGGCTCAACATACATACTACTATAAATAATAGGGTGCCACACCCGTGCAAAAGGCTGGCAACCTTCGAAAAGCAATTTCTTCGAGAGCTAAGGACTGCGTCAGATAGTCCAAGGAGTAAGGTAGAGTTGATAACACTTTCCCGAGCCTCTACTGTTATCCCCCAGAATCAAAACTAAACAATTGTACTTAGATTATTTCATAGGATTTCTTTCTAGGCTTTTCTTTGTACAAGCGAGTTTGCAATCAATTTCAGTGTTCCTGTAATACCTGTCTTTGATTTTTTTTATGGCAAACACGATAGCGACTCTACTGGGGACGTCCTTCTCTTCTGATGAGAAGTTGGTGATGCAATCTGACACGTCCAAGCTCGGCTCTACACAACAGATGCTTGTGGTTCGTTTTGACCAACAAGCCTTCGAAGAATTGCTCTCTGAAGGGAGCGCCAACCCATCTTAGATGCGAGCCAACGCAAAAGGGACTCGCAGGACGTCGACACGCAAAACTGTTGCCCCCGACCAAGTTCTCAAAGAAGCTCCTTCTGCAGCCCAAGACGGTGACCAAAGCTCTCCTGCGGCTTTGCTTCCGACCGCAGAGGACCCCACTGTCCCTAAATCCAGTAGAGGAAAACACTACGAGCTGAGTTTTTAGGAGCACAAGGGAAATCCATGCGAACAAAGAAGAAGCCGCATAAGAGAGATAGGCAGTCTGCCCATGTGGCAGCCAACTCTGGCCGTAGGCAGACAGCTCATGCGGCAGCCAACTCTGGCCGCAGAAAGATGGCCTATGCGGCAGCCAACTCTGGCCGCAGAAAGATGGCCCATAAGGCAGCCAACTCTGGCCGCAGGAAGATGGCATATACGGCAGCCAGCTCTGGATGTAGGAAGATAGCCCATGCGCCAGCCAATCCTGATATCAGACAAGATGTCTCATGCGGCCTTGTCAGAAGCTCTGTGTTCAACCGTCTCTCATACGGGCCCGACTCTATGCGGCCCATTGAGAATGTGGGATGTATCAATCTGGACTCTTTTTACTATACGCCTTCGGGTGCTAAGTCAAAAAAGTCTAGGGCAGTACAGGCCGAACAAGCCCAGTCAACTGTCCAAGTTACTGACTGTCAGTGGGCCCCGTTAACTGTTATGCGGGCTCCTGATGGAAAGTTATACAGAACCACCTGCGTCCAGTCCCCCAGGGCTACCGGATAGGGGGGTCTTTAAAGTCTCCCTCCAACGATCCAGAGCAAGTACTTTTACTAGCCACAGATCAGGGAGCAAACATGATACCTAAGTACCCGTGCGCTCGGGATACCCGAGTCCACAAGTTGGGTACAAAGGTAGATCAGCTTGCTACCGACATGCGTGAGGTAATTACTCACAAATGCAAGGTGGTAGCATTGGCATGCAATGAGTCCCTCTCAGGATATCGTTGCACCCGAGTCATTATCAACTGCTGCTGCGACAAATCAGCAGCACCTGAAGGTCGGCAGTCAGTTTTCCAACGACTGCAACAGCCAGCACCTGTCCGACAACAACTAAAGGTACAAATTTCGGGAGACGAGGAGTTTTCTTTTGCTTCTTGCAATTCAACTCAAAAGGTTCCTCCTGCCAAGGGAGGACAGGCTCTTCCAGTCCGGCAATCTCGACTAGTATTGCAAGGAGACCCTCATCTGGAGGGTTTCTATCGACAACCACAGGGGGTGTCTATTTAGGCCCTCGATCCAAAAAGAAGCTTCCAGCACCCAGGGGTGCACCTTCGGCCTTCTTGAGGGTAGATGAAGCTGGAGGTAGCAGTCCCCTCAATATATGCGACAACCCGATGTACCAAGAGCACATACAAGAGGTAGAGGTCCCCCAGAACTGTGCAACAGACTTGGACTTCCCTGAGGGCCACCACCCTCACCAAGATGATGCGGCTTCTTGCACAGGGGGTAGCACCCCTTCCGTGTTCGAGGAAGATGTCATTTCGACATTCCTCGACGATTTTTCTGTACAAGTGTACGGCACAGAGAATACCTCTGGTACGATTCCTTCCACCTCTACCCACGTAAGGACAGTTATTATGGCTAACGATGATCATGAAGCGCCTTCTGATTGATAATGTCTAGAAGTACTTGAAGCCATGCTCCTGTCCTTGGTCAAGTATGTGGACGAAATCAAAGCCGCCTTGCCAACTCAACAAGCAAGGACGCTCGGACAAACAAGCTTGGGCCCCATAGTCAACACGGACTCCGATACGACCGCTCCTCCTTTGGGTGATGATCCTTTAGGAGCATCTGTTCCTTCAGCTATGGACGAAGCCAAGGAGGTGAGGAAGGAAGTCCAGGAGCTTCGAGCAATGTTCAACGCCCAAGACTCCTCTCGGGACCTCAGAATACAGCAACCGTATCCTGTTGCATGGAGAGATGTACCTTTTCCACTACGGTACAAGACATTTTATATCGATTCATATGACGGAAAGACCTTTGCTAGTCGGTACATGACTTACTTTGAAGTCACAACCGACCACTTGCCGCATAGTGACGCCAAACTCACACGATTATTCATCGGAGCATTGGAGGGGATCGCGTTCGACTGGTACCGCAACCTTCTCGACAACTGCATCCATTCTTTTGACGGCTTCAAGTACATGTTCCTGAAAAGATTCTACGAAGTAGGGCATGATGTAACGATGTTATCTCTCATGGACATCGTTCAAGTAGAGAGGGAGCCAACAAGGAACTATATCGAGCGATTCTGCCAAACTGCAATGAGATTGTCCTAAGGCAATCCCGAGAGCTCCTTGATTGAAATTTGCCAGAAGAAGTTGCTCCAGGCAATTAGCTTCTGGATGGATGACAACCAGTTCAGGGATTGGACGACCTTCATCATAAGTGCTACCAATACAGAGGCAAAATTAAAGAAGGCTCGCCAATTGGGATTACACATCCCAGACGGAGAGGATAAGGACAGACGTCCTGGTTCCACCTCCAGCAACAACAACAGTGGCGCCACCTCCAACCGGGACAATAAGGGCAAACAGTCCATGGTCGCTGATGTGACCCAGAAGCCCGAACAAAAACAGGCAGAAGGTCAGTGGCCCAAGGTGAATTACTCATTTGAAGATAGTCATATCAAACCTATCTTCGATACGCTCTTGCAAGGGGGTAGGATTCAGCTCCCTCCACCAAGGCGTGAGCCCCGAGCAGCAGAAATGGAGGACCCAAAATATTGTCACTTCTACTGCTATGTCCATCATTCCACTCTTGACTGCTTCCAATTAAAGCGGTACATTCAGAGTCTTATTGACTCTAAAGCTCCGTCGATAGATTTTGAAGAGGTTACCGTGGTGGCGAACATGGTATTAATTCAGTTCGGCGGCTTCCTTCCAACAAGCACTCCAGACGGGGTAATACCTGTCCCTCAGGCAACGATGGAGGTTACTAATCTTCCACCCGTTCAGAGTCAGACATCTGGATTGGTACCTCTCACCACATCACGAGGAGAGATCATGTGGGTGCATCCAGACTTAGTGCCCGAAGTTACCCAGGAGATTTTATCTCCTACCAAAAAGAAAAAAGGCAGGAAGTCTAGATCCTGCCATACAATTTCAGCCGAGGCTGAGGAAGCTGCAGCCATTGTTACCCAGTCTGGAGCACAAGTCCAGCCTGCATGGGATAGTTCAGTCGAAGATCCTAAGTCGGCAACGTTGCCTCCCTCTGATGTTCCAAGGCCATCTCAGGTGTTATTGGTTATGTGTGAGCTTATGCTTAAATTGTTCAGTTATCAGAGATGTTTGTGTGAGTGCCTTGATTGAGATTTGGTCTCATTGGCCACTTGGCTATGAGCATATGTTTGAGAGGATAGTATAGGCCAGGGTTAGTTAGATGAAAGGAATGTCAATTTAGAATATATGTTAGGTGACAGTGGAGTAAGGAATAGCAGCAAGTAGCAGCTGTATTAGCAGCAGGGGTATCCTTGGCCCTGCATTTGTAGTAGCCAGCAGGCAGTTGCATTAGCAGCAGCAGTAGGCCATATTGAGTAGGCCATGTGGCTATAGCTTGGGCCATAGATTGAGAGTGGGAGTTTAGGTTGAGTGTTTTGAGAATAAGGGAAGTAGGGGTATAGGAGTTAGTATCATTTAGGTTGAGTGTTTTGAGAATTAATTCCATTGCATTACAGTTAATGCAATATATGTATCTATGTATATATGTTGTTGTACTGATATGGTATCAGTTAAGCTGGATTTTTGGGGGTTAAATTCTAGGATTGAATTGGAAAAGGGTACAACAGTAGGTTGCAGTTGCATTGGCCATAGGCCAATGTTCAGGCAGAGTGTGCAGGGTGCAGGTCTTAGGGCCTGTACAGGCAGTAGGCAGAAGACAGTGATTTTGGTGTGTGTGTGTTATATAGGTAATAAGAAGGGGTTTTCCTGATACCTGTCTTAAATGATAGTTTCAATGAGTTTAGATAGGGTGATTTGGGAAGAGCTGTGTTCTGAGAGTTCGGGTTTAGAATGGCTTGGCCATTTGGTCTTTAGGCATTGGTTTGGTTCAGGATTAGGAAGGTAAGGAGAAGACTTCATAATAGACAGAAATTAGAGTATGTGTGTGTCTATATGTTATTGTACACATGTAGGTTTCATAAATATTCATGTCTAGATATCCATATTGCATACATTGTAGATGTGAGTTATGTGAGGGAGTCTAGGCTTAGGCTACAGCCCATGAACAAGTGGTACACTTGTATGGAGTGTGTTGATGTTGCCTAGTTTGAGTAAATGCAAGAAAGGATCTTGTATCCCAGGATACACATATATATATATATATGAGGTAATTGGGATGCCTAGTGTATAGACACATTGGGGTCATGTGGAGTTATGGTGTGTATGTAATTGTGAGTGTGTGTTCATGGGTGTCTAGTGATATGAGTTATGGGTATATCCCATATATATATATATATATATATATATATATTTTATATATATATATATATATATATATATATATATATATATATATATATATATATATATATATATATATATATATATATATATATATATACTAGTCATAACCCGTGCCCATAGGGCACGGTTCATTTAAGGTATTCCCCCTCAAAATCTTGGACCCCCAATTTTAAACGAAAAATATATATATATACTAGTCATAACCCGTGCCCATAGGGCACGGTTCATTTAAGGTATTCCCCCTCAAAATCTTGGACCCCCAATTTTAAACGAACAATAATAATTATGAGGCCCCCATCAAAATATTAATTCCCCTAATGAAGTTAGTTCTCAATAGTTGCCAATCATTTGTATCACATGTAGAATACAGGAAAAAATTATTAACAAAAAAAAATAAAAAATGATACATCAATAGACCAACACACAACCGCGTCGAAATTATCATTCAATAGCTTCATAAACTGTGGACTAATGGAAGATTGGAAATGACGCACTATTTTGTATTAGGATAGAATCATAGAACACATCAGGACCTCACTAGGATAGCAAATACTGATGCTTTGATAATACAGTAACTTTGTTAGGCTCTAAAGATGTCCATGGAAACCCTAGTTAAGAAGATTGCACACTTTCAAACCTCAAGATAGATTTCTGAAGAACCAAAGATGAGCCAAGTTCTTTGAACCAAAGATGTGCACATATGAAACATAAATGGTGTTTTACATACAAATTTCCCAAAGTTAATTTTCAGACATGCTCATAAGAACTTTATGCAACATTTTTAAAACTTATATCTGCCTCTTATCTGCTCTGACTTGATACCTTTCTTGAATCCCAGAACCAGAACATGCAAAAATTTTACAGGTGATTTCATTTCAGGAGTGTCTGAAGATGTAATCTCCATAGAGCCGAATCAATGCTAGCTTGACCTTTTTGTATTGCAAACTTGTATTTGATGCATGGTCATGGTCCGAGTCCGGTTCGCTTTGTTGCAGTTGGCGTTGAACCTCTCTGGCCGGAATGTATCTGGGTCAGGGAATTGCGTCGAGTCTTTAGCCAGAACTCCAAGCGCAAGCCATATCCAAGTGCCCTATACAATGATAAGTGCCCTATACAATGATACCATATTTTCATTAAATTACTGAATTTTCGTACCTTTGGAGGGACATATCATCATATTCTTACTTTTTAAATGTCACTCTAGCCACTAATGGGGACACTGCTAAAAAGAATACAAGAAGTTAGGCTCAGAACAGGAACCTTTGGTTATTTACAACAGCATTGGTGCTCATTCTAACCCAGATATGGCCTTGAGATTGCCATTACTGTACACATTCATGAAGAGAGCATCGAATGGACCAAATAACCCCAACAGCCTTTCTGTTTCGACTCTAGAATCCAGATACATCACGTAAAACTGCAAAATGCACATAACCTCTGCCCCAACTCCCCTAGAAATGCCCAAATCATCAGTCTTCCGTGTACAGTATGCAGCAAAATATGCAGCAAAATATGCAGCAAAATATTATAAGAATCACAATATGCTTGTATTATAAGAATCACAATATGTAGCAAAATTATAAGAATCGCGGAATGGACCAAATAACCCCAATAGCTTGTATTATAAGAATCACAATATGCAGCAAAATTATAAATGTTTATTCTGTGTACAGTCCAAGAAGAATGCATTGCATGCACTCTTATTAAGCTTACATATATATCGTGTCCATTTTATTGTATGCCATGATAACATTTGGTTACAGAAATCCAGCAAACTGCAAAATCAGATTTTTCTGCTGTATAATGCACTCCTCCATCCTGGGTTGAGTCAAGCGACAAATGTGAAGAATAAATACACTAAGGACACCGTGGGAAAATGAGAGTTTTGAGTAGGAACTCACTGATCATGTTGGCAGTAAAAATACAATAAAAAATTATACTAAACGAAGACGCGCATGGTCAGTTTAGCACTTGCTAATACAGAATAACCAAGTGGATTTACTGAGTTTAAAGTTGTCTACATGAAACCTGATGTTATAAATAGGTAGCATCAGTCTTAACAGTAGATAATTTTGTTCGCTATATATATCAAATATAGAAATGATAAGAATAAATTATGGTAAGCCAAAATTTTTCCTTCCCAATTGAACTAATTAATCCAGTTCTATAAGCTGCTCTACTGGATCGACTTCTTCATCACTTCCCCTGTTCTCAAAAATCAAGCTCTCTTATCTATTTCTTCCAGTGCTTCCCAGAGCTTTGGATCTTCGTAATCCTTTATAATGATCGTCGCTCCTGCATCCAACAGCGACTGTCCAGGATTTCTCTCGTAATCCTTTATAATGATCGTCGCTCTTGCTTCAGCAATCGTATGGCATAGGAGTGGCAGTAACATTTGTTGCCTGCAATCAAATCCATCTAGAAATGCACAAAAGATGTTAAAAACCTGAAATTTACTAAGCAATCACCTTGAACATACCTCGAGCATCATGCCATGATAACATTTGTTGCCTGTAATAAGCTTAGAGATCAGCCGCTTCTTCTTCTCTTACATATATATCGTGTCCATTTTATTGTATGCAGATGTCAAAGAACATTGTAGAACACACCATTTGTATAGAAAATATTTACTGGAATATGAAACATTGTAGAACACACCATTTGAAAACATAACATTCATGAACAAATAACTGGAATGCAGTAAAATATTTTCGATAGATGTTTTTAATATATGATTGTGTATCCAGAATCAGATTGAGTCACTGCAGTAACACATATTTGACTTGCTATATTAAAGGGCCATCAAAGTCTTAGCCCCCCTAATGTATCATTAAACTCAAAATATGATCAAACAACTGGAATCTATAATCATTTTAACCCATATAGAATACATTTACCATGACTAAAAGTTTTATCTTAACTGAAAGCAAAGAAAATGTAAAAAAACCCAAGAGTTGGGGGAATTAAGGCACGACATGAGTTGTGATCATTCTAAATTTCCCCATCCGCTTCCAAAAGTGTTGATTCTCCTTTTCAAGCCCAATTTCCTAAGTTGATAGAAAACACATCAGTACCCCTTTTTGGTAGATATTTTGTTGTAACATAAAGCAAAGCTACAAAGGTTTATACAACTCACTATTTTGGCCATGGTAATGCTTCCGCAGAAAACATCTTATTCATCACATAATAAAGAGATCGAGTCTCAATCGGAATCCATAAAGAAGTGCCATTTGGATGAGCAACAACCTAAATACATGAAAAACACAAAATTGTTAATGTGACCCACCATTTTTATTTGATAATATTGAAAATATAAAGTAAAAAACTTATTTACCATATTAAGTGGGAGCGTCGATGTTCGAGATTTGAATACCCAATTACGCTCAGTGAGAAAAATCATCCAATGATGGCGATCAAGCCCCGTCACATTTGCATGTACCATTCTGTTTTCAACTATCTGAAAATAATAATTATAAAATAGTTACTAATATAAGCACTCTTATTAAGAAAATGATCACCTCTAATGGCATGCATACCTTGTCACCCCAAAGTCTCGTATAAGGACGAAACTTGACAGATCTATTAATGTTTCAAAGTAAGTTAACCTATAATTAAAAAAACAATAAAAAACAAATGAGATCAAATATAGTATAGTATAAAGTACGTTTAGCAACTTACAATTTCACGCAGATAAGCATCATTTTTAGCATTCTTCTGCATAAAAAGTAAACCAATATTTTAGCAAACTGAAGTTAAAATTTCACTTAAAATTCACAGCTGTTAAAAAATTTCTTACATTGCCATAAATAGTCAGGCTTGTCCACATCTTGTAGCCCTTCATTAAAAATAATACAAATCATTAAGTTGAAACATGTATCAAGTATAACAAACTGCAAAATGTCAACTATTATAGGAATAAAATAAATAAAACTATGTTTACTTACATAAAATAGTCATCAATGAGATTCATAGCAAAATTTCTGGATAGACGATGTTTAGTGTGTCATTTGAATTAGACTGCAAGAGAACACTAACACGATCGAAAGATGTGCACCTTGAAAGTGCCACATAAAGATGTCCATGGCTAAAAACTGGGTTACGCAAGTCAACTCCTACATACTTTACAGATTGCCCTTGAGATTTATTAATTGTCATTGCATAAGTTACACGAAATGGAAACTGCCGTCTTGTCATATGAAAAGGCAACTCTGAAGCTGATGGTGATAAAGATATTCTTGGAATAAATACAAAACTGCCAGCTGTATCACCATTCAAAATTTGAGCTTCAATCACACGGGAAGCACATCTGACAACCATCAAGCGAGTGCCATTGCAGAGGCCATCTTTAGGTGCAATATTACGAATCAAAATAATTGGACAACCAACCTTAAGGTCAAGTTTAAATGGTGGTAGCCCAGGAGGATCCAAAGAGTTTATGTACTCGGCAGGATAACGATTTATAATTGCATGATCAGTTTCTTCAGTTTCAGCCAGTTTGTCTGCAGCTAAATACGTAATCTGTTCTCCAGGATATATATGTAAAGCAACAGTATTTATTAAATTAACATCATTATTCCGTGCAAAAAGAATTATTCGTTCAGTCAGGTACGCCGGAGTCACCATACCCTCAACATCTAGCTGTGGATAAATTCTTAGTACTAACTCTTTTAAATCATTACATCTGAATATATGGGAGGGAAGCTCTATGACTTCTGTAGGATTTGTGCCGACCTATTACATGAATAGAAATTAGCTAAGTTAAAGGCCCATAATTCTAAAATGGTATAATTCTAAAATGGTGATAAAGATAATACTTATAAATACCTCCAAAATAAATTTTGCATAATTTGTATTTTCAATAGAAGAGTTAGCCAGCCACATATTCTTATCCAATATCAAAACTTAAATAGAACACTACAATGCAGATCGTCTCAATAAGGCTCCAACAATTTCTTCGCGAACCCCCTTTGGTATGACTGGCAATATTTGTCGAAAATCTCCACCAAGAACAACCGTAATACCCCCAAATGCTCTGTCGTTATCACAAATATCCCACAACGTTCGATCTACTGACTCAACACAATGGCAATGTTGCATCAGAACTTCATCCCATATTATCAACTTTGCTTTTCTGAATAATTGTGCATGTATAGATTGCTTACTAAAATTACAAAGTGAATTATCACGCACGTCTAGCAGAATACGAAATGTTGAGTGTGCAGTGCGACCTCCAATAAGTAGCAACGATGCAATACCAGAAGATGCGACAGTGATGACTATATTTTCAAGACTACGCAACTTTGTTGCTATTGCATTATATAAAAAAGTTTTTCCAGTACCGGCACCACCACTCAGAAAAAAATGTAGTTCCTTTATTCTCGAAAATGGAAGAAGTAATTGCCGAATAAGCACTACGTTGTGCATGGTTTAGGCAATCCACATCCTTCTGTGCATCCACTTGTTTAGCTGCATTTATGAGTTCCTGATGTTCATGCAACAGTCTATTGCCAACAATTGCATTCCAATCTTGTATAGGAAGTGGCATCGGCAGAAAGTCAGCTAGACACTTACCAGATTCCTGAAGCAATTCATTGATAAGGAATAAGCCATAATCTTCAATTTGACATTGAGTTGGAGTAGAAATGGCGAAAAAGTAGGAATTTTATGTTGAAGATCATCACAAATATGAACTGAGAATTGATTCCACAATGCAAGTGGATCGATCGGTGAACATTTGATTAGGACAATACAAAATAATCTTCTTAATTGATATCCCGTTTTCATAATTGAAGCCTCGTCAAGGCATTGTTTCCATTCTGAATCATCTTCAAGCGGACCTCTTGCAACACACGTTGCTTTGAATGTAGAGTATTCTACGTCATTGAATGCGCGTAAATATTTCCATGATGTTGGTCCTTTAACAACTGTAAGTAACAGTCGTAGATAGAAGCGCTCACCAGAGTTAGGAGATGCAAAATACATTCTGCCAATCGCATATCCCGATATTCTTGGAGTCCATACCTTTGTGGATCTATTCCACACAAACTTTTGGGGGAACTCCTGGTAAGTAAGATCATGTGCTGACTCATGTAAAGCACAACATGTAAAAAATTCAGTCAAAGTTGTCTTCTTATTATCAGCTCTAGCTCTTATTGTAGCAGGATCTTCATCTGGATCAAAAGTAACACGGTGTTGACATGGTAAATGAAGGACCAGTCTTTGTACTGACGGAATCTCCTGTTGTAAAGGATGCTCAAATATTTGCCAAGCTGCCTCTAGCGGTCTAATATATCTTGCATCAAGTTATTGTTGGATCTCATCTACTGCCCCCAGTACCATTGTGGTTCGATCATGGCCTTTATAAATATATTTATGAATGTACTTGACACATCTTATTCCGGCACAGACTTCGACGTTAATATGACAGTTAAAGTGTAGGGAGAGATACATATTGTATGGAACAACATCTCGATTATCAACCTGATGCCCTCTTACAGCGTACATTTGTCCGAAATTACGACGACGATATATAGGATAGCCATCACGATCCATGGTTGTTGAATCTACGTAAATTCTCGGATATCTCTTAGTGCATTTACCATTCTCTGTACATGACACATTTGGGTTTCGAGCACCACATGGTCCATGCACCATATATTTTATAACGGTTTTAAATAATACAGGACACTGAGTAGGATCGTGAAATTCAGCAAAAACAATCTTATCTACTTGATCACATGTGTGGATCTTATCTGGACCACAAGGAAAAAAAGAGCATGCATATGTGGAAGCCCGCGTTTCTGAAATTCAATTGTAAAGACGTGTGCTACTTTCCTACCAAATACATTATTGACATCAATCTCCTTCATTAAAGCGTTTCTTTTTAACTCAAAAACATGTGCAACTAAATCAGGTCGATCGATAGCATTTTGATTGGGCAGCAGAGCTGAAATTATTTCAGGCCACTTTGGATTTGCGGTCATTGTAAGAAATATATCTGGATGCTTGTTATACCGTGTGATAGCCATCGAGTCTTGAAAGATTTCAAACATGTGACGTGCACTACCAGTGAAAGATGATGGAAGTATCATGCGCTGTCCAATCTGATCGCCACTGACATATGCATCAATATCTGTAAGACCCTGATATAGTTCTGAACGAAGTTTCTGCTGATTAAGTTTGATGTATGTCAAACGATTTTGCTCAGTTTGTGCCCAAGCATCAACTATGAACTCTTGAAACAACTTTCCTGCTCTCAAAATTGAAGAATACTCTGTATGTCTTTCAAATAGACGGTAGCAATAATACTCACATAATGTAAGGTGTCTATGTGAGAATTATTTTAGCAAAGGATCCCATTGCTTCAAATCAGGTTCCCATCCAAGTTGACCATGTGGAAATAATAATACATAATGCAATGGCAGATATGCAGGATGAGCCTCGTTGATTTGCATTAGTTGATTATTTCCACGTAGATGTAAAACAATATCTCTCATACCAGAAGGTCGATGGCCATCCCCAGGTAAAATAATTGCAATTTCATCTACAGTTGGTAGATTATACCATCGTATATCCTTGTTTGCACTATAGTACAGATATACGGAGAGATCTTGACCAGCTAAATCCCCTTGAGTTAAAATAGTATAAGCTTGCTGGTACAGATTGATGAATGGATTTACGTGTAATAAACAATCTTGAATAATCTGTAAGACATCTCTTCTCAAATGAGGGTTTTTATTACTCCGTAGCTCTATAGCAGCAGCCAGATCATAAATGTATAGTTGACAATAACTTGGATTTTGGTTGTGATGTGGCAGAAGTGAGCCAGTTCGATGACGTAATTCCCCATGAATTGTAAATGATGTCGGACCTCTTCCAGCAATCAATCTTCGTTCATGTTTGCCATTGATTGTAAAAGTACAGAACAATTATCGGAGGACTGAACTTAGACTCATAATACAAACTCGCTTGTACAAAGAAAGCCTAGGGATGAAAACCTAGGTACAGCAATCTAAGTACAATTGTTTATTTTAGATTCTGGGGGGTGACGATAGAGGCTCGGGAAGGCGACGGCAGCCCTGCCTTACTCCTTGGACGATCGGTATGCAGCCTTGGCTCCTTGTGAAAAGATGGTTAGCATTGACGAAGAAGTACCCTTTTTGCTCCTCTGTTGCTCTCCTGGCTTCTCTCTCTCTCTCTCTGTGTGTATTCTCTCTCTGACTCTGTATATTTTTTTATTCTTTTGTTGCCGGTCTTTTTGTAAAGAAATGATGCTGGCTATTTATAAGAGTGAGGTATGACCATTAGGGTTTGCTAATGATCATTGTTTTGGAATATCGGCGCTCTTTCAATCTATCTGGACCCTTGGTCCTGATTACAATGAATCTCGGCCATTAATGAGGATAGCACCGAATCTTGTGAGCAATTAATGTTGATTGCTTTAAATCTTCATGATTGATTATACCAATGCTCGATTGCTCGCCACGTGTCCCATTGGCTTGACAATAAATGATATGCCTTGATCTCAGTAATTATGATGATGATGTCAGATATATTTGTTGAGATTCGGTTAAATCGTCGATTGATCCGATGCCACGTATTTTGATTGTGGGTCCTGCCAGAGCCGCATAGGATGGGCAACACTAGAACCGCAGGGAGATACTCTTCGTGAGCCGCATAGGACAATGCTTTATTGAGCCGCAGGGATGAACTCTCAATGAGCCGCATATGCATAGTCTCTGCGAGCCGCATAAGACAGCGTTGTGTTGAGCCACAGGGACTGGGCTCTCGGTGGGCCGCATATGGCTGATTTCTACTGGTCATATAGGGTGACTTCTCAGTGAACCGCATGAAGCTGTTCTCCATTGAAGCCGCATGAGACTTGCCACGTGGCAATCTGGGACTTCTGACGGATCGGGTCAGAGATTTTCTTCTTTTTTCGAAGAGTCTGTCATTATGACAGAGTCATCATTGCGTCTTTATGTCAGAGCTGTCATTTGTCAAAGCAGCCGTCGGGGTATTAAATGCGGCCGAATGTAGAGAGGAACTGTTGAAGGCCACGTGGCTTCTTTCTGGGCTGTATGGAACTATCCGAGCCGCATGAGACTCTTCGAGCTTTTGAGCCGCATATTATATCTGGGTCGCATAAAGCTCCCAAGAATTTTGAGCCGCATGAAGCTTCTTGGGTTCTGTGCCGCATGAAGAATGTTTCATGACCGAGCCGTATGAAGGATGTCTCATGACCGAGCCGCATGAGAGACATCTCATAGCCGAGCCACATGAAGGACGTCTCATGACCGAGCCGCATGAGGAATGTCTCATGACCGAGCCGCATGAAGGACGTCTCATGACTCGCATGAGGAATGTCTCGATCAACCTGTGCACTCGCTTTGTAGGCCCGGGTATTCCGAGTATACGAGTGCGTAGGTATCATATTTGCTCCCCGATGTGGGCCTAGTAAAAATACTTGCCCTCGATCTTTGTTGGGGGACTCTTGAGAACCACTCTGTCCGTTTGCTGTCGGGGGCTGGACACGGACAGTTCTGTACAACTTTCCATCAGAGGCCCGCTTAGCGGGACGCTCTTGATGGTCAGAGGTTGGGACAGCTGACTGAGCTCGATGAGCCCGTGCTGCCCTGGACTTCCTTGACTTAGCACCCGAAGGTGCGTAATAGGAAGAGTCCAAGTTTGGAGGGAGGGAAGAGAAGTCGGTGCCCTTTTCAAAGGAGGTAAGGGGGCTCTATTTATAGAATGGAGTGAGCCCTTTCTTCTTCTCATTTCCGATGTGGGACTAAAAGAAATATTTTCCATGCTTCTACAAGACCCCCTTCAAAGTTTCCAAATTGCAAATTTGGAATACTTTGAATAAGAAGCATGGAAAGTAGATTTGTTTAGGTGTGGCAATCCAATCAGAGGTAGCATGGACGCGATAGGTTTGGGTACTTTTGTTGGAGATTTTATGTGGACTTATCATCCTTGGCGTACCTTGGTTTTAGGTACGGATAATAAGTTGAGAGAGGGAACCATCATATTTACTCAGAGGTGGTATGGACGTGGTAAATATAAGGTTGATGGTAGAGCTTTCCTACTCAGAGGTGATATGGACATGGATGGAGTGAACTCGAATGAGGATACATAGAACAACTCAGAGGTGCTATCAACGTAGAAGTTCTATGCATTGGGTGAAAGAATGCTATGGAACAGCTGGGCTCCGAAAGCATGTGATGATAAGGAAAGATGTGGATGTACTAGGGGACCTAGTACGGCATTTGTGGTCAGCAGAGGACATTTGTGGGCCTATTATCCTTGGCGTACCCTGGTTTACGATACGGATAATAAGACGAGAGAAAACCAACATACTTACTCAGAGGTAATGAGGACATGGCAAGTATGGGGGTTCTACCGCGGAATCTTCCTACTCAGAGGTAATGAGGACATGGCAGGAGTGGACTCAATGGAGGATATTTGTGGTCAACAGAGGACATTTGTGGACTTATTACCCTTGGCGTACCCTGATTTAGAGTACGGATAATAAGGCGAGAGAGAACCAACATACTTACTCAGAGGTAATGAGGACATGGTAAGTACGGAGGTTTTTCCGTGGAGTCTTCCTACTCAGAGGTAATGAGGACATGGCAGGAGTGGACTCAACGGACGATATTTGTGGACCTATTATCCTTGGCGTACTCCGGTTGTGGGTACAGATAATAGGTTGAAAGAGAATCGACATACTTACTCAGAGGTAATAAGGACATGGTAAGCATGAAGGTTTTTTCGACAGAGCCTTCCCACTCAGAGGTAATGAGGACATGGCAGGAGTGGGCTCAATGAAGAGGGGTACAAAGAATGACTCAGAGGTAATGAGGACATGGAAGTTCTTATGTAGAGGGGTGATTTGTTTTTGGCGGAATCGAGACGACTCAGAGGTAACATCGATATGGTCGTTTTTTGGGAATTTATGGATCTGTTACCCTTTTTGTGTACTGGAAGTGCGGGTAGTAGATCATAAGGAAGGATCTCTTTCGGGAAGAAAGTTCAGAGGTACGGTTATACATGACTTTCTTCCAAAAGAGTGATCGGAATGTAAGTTCAGGGGTACCAGCGGGTACATAACTCGACAATCCATATATTTTGGAATCAAAGTGTAAATTCAGAGGTACCAGCGGGTACATGACTTGGTAATTTGAGATATTTTGTGGAAGGAAGAGGTGAATTCGGCGGTACCAGCGGGTACATGACTCGAAGATCTGGAATATTGTGGATATGAGTTCAGCGATACCGGGGGGGTACATAACTCACCAATCTAGGAAATTTGGAGGCGGAATGTGAGTTCAGCGGTACTGGGGGGTACATAACTCAATCATCAGGGATTTTTTTTTTTTGGATGTCGTTTCGGACGTAATACTTCTTCAGGAAGTTGCCGTTGATGGGCAACATGAGCAAGTCTCAGTGTGAGCAGCCACATACTTGGTCAGCTCCAACTCTTCTTCAGCCACCCCCTGTGTAAATGCAGACTGAGAGGATGACTTGGGTAGCTTGATCATCAGGGGCTCTGTTGGTGGAGCCGAGCGTGGAGTTGTTGGCAAACTAGCGACCCCCAGTTTGGCACTTGATGCTGGGCGGGGAGTCACTGGCTCGCTAGAAGCCCCAGACTTTGCATCGGGATGACGACTCTTCTTGGGAAGACGTATCGTCATTGGCTTGTCAGGAGGATTGAGCTTCTCGGTTTGTGGCTGGCCGACTCTTGGCAGTCTGATTGTCAGTGGCTCCGTTGTAGGTCTCGGCACTTGGCCCAACCTCGGCAGTCGGATTATCATCTGTTCTTCTTGCGCCGAGAGACTGATCGCATCCTTACGCAGAGTGGCCGTAAGGGGTGCGGACTTGCCTGGTTTGCGGGCTTGGAGGTGGATCGTCTGGGGTTCTTCTGATCCCGTGGCTGTCTCAGTATGAGCTTGTGCATCTCCTTCATCCAGGTGCCTATTCGACTTTTCGTATAAACAGGAGTCCGAGTAGTAAGATTTGACCCCTTTGAAGGGATCGATGTCAGCAAACTCTGTCTTCACGAAGCCGTGTTTGTCAACATATTTGAAGCACTGGTGTAGCGTGGAAGGCACGATCATATAATCGTGTATCCATGGGCACCCCAAGAGGATGTTGTAAGAAGTGTCTGCATTTATGACGTAACAGGTGATCTCGGATTGGAGATCGCCAATCTGACACTTCAGACGAATCTTCCCGATAGGATAGCTCCTGCCCGAATTGAAACCGCTGATGGTGGTGCTTGTAGGTGTTAGACGATGCATTGGAATGCGGAGATGATGTAGCAGACCTTTCGAGATAATGCTTATGGAAGAGCCAGGATCAATGTGCATTCGATCCACTTTCACGTCGCCGATGTATCCCGTATAGTATAGCGGGCGATCATGTAGGTTGGTTTTGATGAGCATGTCCTGCGGAGTGAAGACGATGTTGGGCATTGCTCCCGTGCAGGCACTATCTTGGAGATCCATGGTTGAGTCCTCCCCAGTGAGGTTAGATTGAGCGAGATAGGCATCGACATTTTGGAGTGCTTCGCTCAATGCAATAAGAACGTCTTTGGAGAGCCTCAGGAGTTCATATAATGACAATTTGGCCGGAGTGTTAGCCAATTGTGCTAAGATGTCAAAGTTGTAGGGCCTCTCTAGCCCTTGGGCTGCGTCCTTTCGGAGAGATTTTTCGAAGCGAGTCTCCTTCGGCCTAGGCTTGTCGGTCGTCGAAGGCTGAGCCGGTCCCAGAGCATCAGTTGCAGTGGGTTGATGATTTTCAGCTGGACTATCAACCATAGGTTGGGATTGCGCTCCGGACCGCGTGACGACGGCTGTAGCTTCCACGTCGTCTGCTGAAATTGTGCGACAGGTCTTGATTTTTCCACTCTTTTTGTTGGTGGAAGATGGTGTGGGTCGAGTTACTTCTGATACCAAGTCTGGATGGACCCACATGACCTCTCCTCTTGAGGTGGTGAGAGGTACTAGACCAGCAGCTTGTTCTCGGGGCGGGGGAAGATTGGTAATCTCCATTGTCGCGAGAGGGACGAGAATTACCCCGTCTTGGGTCTCCGTTGGAGGGAAGTTGCCGAATTGTACGGACACCATATTGGCTGCTACGGTTACCTCTTCGAAGTAGATGGCCAGAGCGTTCGAATCGATGAGGCTTTGGATGTACCGTTTTAGTTGGTAGCAGTCATGTGTAGCGTGGTGTACATAACGACAGTAATGGCAGAACTTCGGGTTCTCCAAATCAGCCGGCCGAGGCTCCCGTCTTGGTGGAGGAAGCTGAATTCTACCTCCTTGTATAAGCATGTCTAAGATAGGCTTGACGTGGCCGTCTTCGAAAGAGTAAGTGATCTGAGGCCATTGCTTGTCTGCTGGCTGTGGCTCGGGCTTTTGGGTCGTGTCGGCCACCATAGCCTGTTTTCCCTTGCTGTCCCGATTATTAGAGGGGTTACCCCCATTATCGTTGTTGAGACGCTTGCCCTTGTTTTCTCCTTCTGAGATGTGCAACCCCAGTTGGCGGGCCTTCTTCAGTCGTTCTTCAGCGCTTGTGGCACTGATGATGAACGCCTTCCAATCTTTGAATTGACTCTCGCCCATCCAGAGACTGATCGTTGGAAGCAGTCTCTTTTGGCAGATTTCAATCAAAGAAGAATCCGAATTTTCGGAAGGCAGCTTCATGGCGGTCTGGCAGAACCGCTCGATGTAGTTCCTTGTTAGCTCCTTCTCCCCTTGGACGACGTCCATGAGAGTGGACATAGTGATGTCTTGTCCTACTTCATAGAATCGTTCCAAGAACATGCGCTTGAAGCCGGCGAAGGAATGGATGCAGTTGTCCGGTAGATTGCGGTACCAATCAAAGGCGACTCCTTCCAATGCTCCAATGAATAACCGTATGAGGATCGCATCTTCATGGGGCAGATGGTCGGTGGTGACCTCAAAGTAAGTGATGTATCGACTTGCTGAGGTTTTGCCATCATACGGGTTGATGTTGAACGGCTTATATCTTGGTGGGAATGGAACATCCCTCCACTCAGCAGGATATGGTTGCCGTATTCTGAGATCTTGAGCATTTTCTCGGGCATCAAACATGGCACGGAGCTCTTGGACCTCTTTTCTAACTTTTCGGGTCTCATCTGTCGCGGCGGGGGCTGTTATTTTGGAAGGATTATTGCCCAGGTTTGGTGCCGCTGAGTTCGAATCTATATTGACCGCGGGGCCTGTGTTTGTTTGACCAGGCGCTCCTCCTTGTAAAGTGGGCAGGGCCGCTTTAATCTTGTCTACAGACTTGACCAAAGCAAGTAATATGGCTTCGAGACTGTCGATGCGCTGGCGATCACTGGAACCACCTTGATCGCTGTCCGTCATGAACACCGTTCTTACGTGAGGAGTGATGGAAGGAACAGTGGAGGATGTGCCCTCTGAGTCGTACCCATGCACCGAGAAGTCATCGGGATAGGTGGGAATATTCTCTTCGGGCTTGGACTCGGAGGGAACGGTATCCCCAGCTTCAGAGCTTGCCTTGTCTTGAGAGTTACGGATGTCCTCGGGGGCATCAGCGTCCGTTGCTCCTGAGGGAAGAGTTGTTTGTGCGGACTCGGTTCCTTGGAACATCGGATTGTTGCGGATGTTCGGAGGAGTGTTACCCCCCGCTCCTTCAACCCCCAGCGATGTGGATGATGAATTTCCCATCGAGGTAAATTTTGTCTTTGAACGGGTGTGTTGGAATACACCAGTGGAGGGCAGTCGTTTAGACGACAGTTTCTTAGTTGTAATGGTTGATATCTTCGGACTGGAGACGCTCGTTTTCTTCCTCCTCTCTTCGGCAGGAACTTTTTTGAGCAGAATTGCAGGAGACAACAGGAGGTGCCTCTTCTTCTGAGTTCGGGTGCTGTAGCCTTTGGAAGGCGGATGGCCGAGCTTCCGTCATTGCTGCGTTGTTGCAGCAGCAATTGACGATGATTTGGGTACAGCGATGTGCAAGCGAGGACTCTTTGCACACCGACACTCCTTCTCTTTCCTTGCGTTTGTGGAGGATCGTCTCCCGCAGGTCAGAGGAACCACTCTGTCTGTTTGCCGCGAGGGGCTGGACTTGAGTGGTTGTATACAACTTTCCATCCGAGGTCCGTGTGATAGTCAACGGGACGCTCCGATAGTCAGAGGTTGGGACAGCTGACTGGGCTCGATGAGCCCGTGCTGCCCTAGACTTCCTCCTTCTAGCACTTGTGGGTGCGTAATAGGAGGAGTCCAAGTTGAATGCCACAGAATCTGGCTTATCATACAGAGAATCATCAGGGTCGGGACCGTATGAGAGACGGTCGAAGACCGATCGAGAGAAGCGTGGAACGGACGCTATGCCGCCAGAGTTGGGTACCGTACAGGCTGTCTGCATGCGGTCATCTTCTGCTGTCGGATGAGTTATCTTTGGGCGGTTAGGAGTCACGATCGTGCAGGCTGGCCGCATGCGGTTGGCAATAGTGGCCGCATGGGTTCTCTGCAAGCGGCTGCCTCCTGTAGCCTCATGTGTTTCATCTATGTGATTGGCGACTGTAGCTGCATAAACTATGCGGCTGCCAGATGTGACCGTATGATTCTTCTTCATGCGGCCAGCGACTGTGGTCGCATGAGCCTTTTTCATTCGGCTAGCACCCCTATGCGGCTCAGTTCGCGTAGAGTTCCTCTTTGCCTCTGCAAGTCCAGCATCATAGTATTTTCTTCTGCCGGACTTGGAGACAGCAGAGTTGTCTACGGTCTGAAGTGGGGCTGCAGAAGAGTCCTTCTCACCGTCTTGAGCAACAGAGGTTACACCGTCGGGGGCTTGGGGATGAGCAAATGATTTTGGCCTCCACTCTTTGCGAGCCTTCGTCGTACGGGTGCGCTTCTGGACCGGGCCAGCGCTTCCTTCGGAGAGCATCTCTTCAAACGCTTGTCGGTCGAAGCGGACGACCATCTTTTGTTGCGTGGAGCCAAGTTTGGCTGCATCCGATTGCATCACCAACTCCTCAGCCGTAGAGAAGTTTGTCTCCAGCAGAGTCACCATCGTGTTTGCCATTGATTGTAAAAGTACAGAACAATTATCGGAGGACTGAAGTTAGACTCACAATACAAACTCGCTTGTACAAAGAAAGCCTAGGGACGAAAACCTAGGTACAGCAATCTAAGTACAATTGTTTATTTTAGATTCTGGGGGGTGACGATAGAGGCTCGGGAAGGCGACGGCAGCCCTGCCTTACTCCTTGGACGATCGGTATACAGCCTTGGCTCCTTGTGAAAAGATGGTTGGCGTTGACGAAGAAGTGCTCTTTTTGCTCCTCTGTTGCTCTCCTGGCTTCTCTCTCTCTCTCTGTGTGTATTCTCTCTCTGACTCTGTATATTTTTTTTATTCTTTTGTTGTCGGTCTTTTTGCAAAGAAATGATGCTGGCTATTTATAAGAGTGAGGTATGACCATTAGGGTTTGCTAATGATCATAGTTTTGGAATGTCGGCGCTTCTTCAATCTATCTGAACCCTTGGTCCTGATTACAATGAATCTCGGCCATTAATGAGGATAGCATCGAATCTTGTGAGCAATTAATGTTGATTGCTTTAAATCATCATGATTGATTATACCAATGCCCGATTGCTCGCCACGTGTCCCATTGGCTTGACGATAAATGATATGCCTTGATCTCAGTAATTATGATGATGATGTCAGATATATTTGTTGAGATTCGGTTAAATCGTCGATTGATCCGATGCCACGTGTTTTGATTGTGGGTCCTGCCAGAGCCGCATAGGATGGGCAACACTTGAACCGCAGGAAGATACTTTTCGTGAGCCGCGTAGGACAATGCTTTATTGAGCCGCAGGGGATGAACTCTCAATGAGCCGCATATGCATAGTCTCTGCGAGCCGCATAAGACAGCATTGTGTTGAGCCGCAGGGACTGGGCTCTCGGTGGTCCGCATGTGGCTGATTTCTGCTGGTCATATAGGGTGACTTCTCAGTGAACTGCATGAAGCTGTTCTCCATTGAAGCCGCATGAGACTTGCCACGTGGCAATCTGGGACTTCTGACGGATCGGGTCAGAGATTTTCTTCTTTTCCCGTAGAGTCTGTCATTATGACAGAGTCATCATTGCGTCTTTATGTCAGAGCTGTCATTTGTTAAAGCAGCCGTCGGGGCATTAAATGCGGTCGAATGTAGAGAGGAACTGTTGAAGGCCACGTGGCTTCTTTCTGGGCTGCATGGAACTATCCGAGCCGCATGAGACTCTTCGAGCTTTTGAGCCGCATGTTGTATCTGGGTCGCATGAAGCTCCCAAGAATTTTGAGCCGCATGAAGCTTCTTGGGTTCTGTGCCGCATGAAGAATGTTTCATGACCGAGCCGTATGAAGGACGTCTCATGACCGAGCCGCATGAGGAATATCCCATGACCGAGCTGCATGAGAGACGTCTCATAGCCGAGCCACATGAAGGACGTCTCATGACCGAGCCGCATGAGGAATGTCTCATGACCGAGCCGCATGAAGGACGTCTCATGACTCGCATGAGAAATGTCTCGATCAACCTGTGCACTCGCTTTGTGGGCCCGGGTATCCCGAGTATACGAGTGCGTAGGTATCATATTTGCTTCCCGATGTAGGCCTAGTGAAAATACTTGCCCTCGATCTTTGTTGGGGGACTCTTGAGAACCACTCTGTCCGTTTGCTGCCGGGGGCTGGACACGGACAGTTCTGTATAACTTTCCATCAGAGGCCCGCTTAGCGGGATGCTCTTGATGGTCAGAGGTTAGGACAGCTGACTGAGCTCGATGAGCCCGCGCTGCCCTGGACTTCCTTGACTTAGCACCCGAAGGTGCGTAATAGGAAGAGTCCAAGTTTGGAGGGAGGAAAGAGAAGTCGGTGCCCTTTTCAAAAGAGGTAAGGGGGCTCTATTTATAGAATGGAGTGAGCCCTTTCTTCTTCTCCTTTCCGATGTGGGACTAAAAGAAATATTTTCCATGCTTCTACAAGACCCCCTTCAAAGTTTCCAAATTGCAAATTTGGAACACTTTGAATAAGAAGCATGGAAAGTAGATTTGTTTAGGTGTGGCAATCCAATCAGAGGTAGCATGGACGTGATAGGTTTGGGTACTTTCGTTGGAGATTTTATGTGGACTTATCATCCTTGGCGTACCTTGGTTTTAGGTACGGATAATAAGTTGAGAGAGGGAACCATCATATTTACTCAGAGGTGGTATGGACGTGGTAAATATAAGGTTGATGGTAGAGCTTTCCTACTCAGAGGTGATATGGACATGGTTGGAGTGAACTCGAATGAGGATACATAGAACAACTCAGAGGTGCTATCAACGTGGAAGTTCTATGCATTGGGTGAAAGAATGCTATGGAATAGCTGGGCTCCGAAAGCATGTGATGATAAGGAAAGATGTGGATGTACTAGGGGACCTAGTACGGCATTTGTGGTCAACAGAGGACATTTGTGGGCCTATTATCCTTGGCGTACCCTGGTTTAGGATACGGATAATAAGACGAGAGAAAACCAACATACTTACTCAGAGGTAATGAGGACATGGCAAGTATGGGGGTTCTACCGCGGAATCTTCCTACTCAGAGGTAATGGGGACATGGCAGGAGTGGACTCAACGGAGGATATTTGTGGTCAACAGAGGACATTTGTGGACTTATTACCCTTGGCGTACCCTGATTCAGAGTACGGATAATAAGGCGAGAGAGAACCAAAATACTTACTCAGAGGTAATGAGGACATGGTAAGTACGGAGGTTTTACCGTGGAGTCTTCCTACTCAGAGGTAATGAGGACATGGCAGGAGTGGACTCAACGGACGATATTTGTGGACCTATTATCCTTCGCGTACTCCGGTTGTGGGTACAGATAATAGGTTGAAAGAGAATCGACATACTTACTCAGAGGTAATGAGGACATGGTAAGCATGAAGGTTTCTTCGACGGAGCCTTCCCACTCAGAGGTAATGAGGACATGGCAGGAGTGGGCTCAATGAAGAGGGGTACAAAGAACGACTCAGAGGTAATGAGGACATGGAAGTTCTTATGTAGAGGGGTGATTTGTTTTTGGCGGAATCGAGACGACTCAGAGGTAACATCGATATGGTCATTTTTTGGGAATTTGTGGATCTGTTACCCTTTTTGTGCACTGGAAGTGCGGGTAGTGGATCATAAGGAAGGATCTCTTTCGGGAAGAAAGTTCAGATGTACGGTTATACATGACTTTCTTCCAAAAGAGTGACCGGGATGTAAGTTCAGGGGTACCAGCGGGTACATAACTCGACAATCCATATATTTTGGAATCAAAGTGTAAGTTCAGAGGTACCAGCAGGTACATGACTTGGTAATTTGAGATGTTTTATGGAAGGAAGAGGTGAATTCGGCGGTACCAGCGGGTACATGACTCGAAGATCTGGAATATTGTGGATATGAGTTCAGCGGTACCGGGGGGGTACATAACTCACCAATCTAGGAAATTTGGAGGCAGAATGTGAGTTCAGCGGTACCGGGGGGTACATAACTCAATCATTAGGGATTTTTTTTTGGATGTCGTTTCGGACGTAATACTTCTTCAGAAAGTTACCGTTGATGGGCAACATGAGCAAGTCTCAGTGTGAGCAGCCACATACTTGGTCAGCTCCAACTCTTCTTCAGCCACCCCCTGTGTAAATGCAGACTGAGAGGATGACTTGGGTAGCTTGATCATCAGGGGCTCTGTTGGTAGAGCCGAGCGTGGAGTTGTTGGCAAACTAGCGACCCCCAGTTTGGCACTTGATGCTGGGCGGGGAGTCGCTGGCTCGCTAGAAGCCCCAGACTTTGCATCGGGATGACGACTCTTTTTGGGAAGACGTATCGTCATTGGCTTGTCAGGGGGATTGAGCTTCTCGGTTTGTGGCTGGCCGACTCTTGGCAGTCTGATTATCAGTGGCTCCGTTGTAGGTCTCGGCACTTGGCCCAACCTCGGCAGTCGGATTATCATCTGTTCTTCTTGCGCCGAGAGACTGATCGCGTCCTTACGTAGAGTGGCCGTAAGGGGTGCGGACTTGCCTGGTTTGCGGGTTTGGAGGTGGATCGTCTGGGGTTCTTCTGATCCCATGGCTGTCTCAGTATGAGCTTGTGCGTCTCCTTCATCCAGGTGCCTATTCGACTTTTCGTATAAACAGGAGTCCGAGTAGTAAGATTCGAACCCTTTGAAGGGATCGATGTCAGCAAACTCTGTCTTCACGAAGCCGTGTTTGTCGACCTATTTGAAGCACTGGTGTAGCGTGGAAGGCATGATCATATAATCGTGTATCCATGGGCGCCCCAAGAGGATGTTGTAAGAAGTGTCTGCATCTATGACGTAGCAGGTGACCTCGGATTGGAGATCGCCAATCTGACACTTCAGACGAATCTTCCCGATAGGGTAGCTCCTGCCCGAATTAAAACCGCTGATGGCGGTGCTTGTAGGTGTTAGGCGATGCATTGGAATGCGGAGATGATGCTTATGGAAGAGCCAGGATCAATGTGCATCCGATCCACTTTCACGCCGCCGATGTATCCCGTATAGTATAGCGGGCGATCATGTAGGTTGGTTTTGATGAGCATGTCCTGCGGAGTGAAGACGATGTTGGGCATTGCTCCCGTGCAGGCACTATCTTGGAGATCCATGGTTGAGTCCTCCCCAGTGAGGTTAGATTGAGCGAGATAGGCATCGACATTTTGGAGTGCTTCGTTCAATGCAATACGAACGTCTTTGGAGAGCCTCAGGAGTTCATATAATGACAATTTAGCCGGAGTGTTAGCCAATTGTGATAAGATGTCAAAGTTGTAGGGCCTCTCTAGCCCTTGGGCTGTGTCCTTTCGGAGAGATTTTTCGAAGCGAGTCTCCTTCGGCCTAGGCTTGTCGGTCGTCGAAGGCTGAGCCGGTCCCAGAGCATCAGTTGCAGTGGGTTGATGATTTTCAGCTGGACTATCAACCACAGGTTGGGATTGCGCTCCGGACCGCGTGACGACGGCTGTAGCTTCCTCGTCGTCTGCTAAAATTGTGCGACAGGTCTTGATTTTTCCACTCTTTTTGTTGGTGGGACATGGTGTGGGCCGAGTTACTTCTGATACCAAGTCTGGATGGACCCACATGACCTCTTCTCTTGAGGTGGTGAGAGGTACTAGACCAGCAGCTTGTTCTCGGGGCGGGGGAAGATTGGTAATCTCCATTGTCGCGAGAGGGACAGGAATTACCCCGTCTTGGGTCTCCATTGGAGGGAAGTTGTCGAATTGTACGGACACCATATTGGCTGCTACGGTTACCTCTTCGAAGTCGATGGCCAGAGCGTTCGAATCGATGAGGCTTTGGATGTACCGTTTTAGTTGGTAGCAGTCATGTGTAGCGTGGTGTACATAACGGTGGTAATGGCAGAACTTTGGGTTCTCCAAATCAGTCGGCCGAGGCTCCCATCTTGGTGGAGGAAGCTGAATTCTACCTCCTCGTATAAGCATGTCTAAGATAGGCTTGACGTGGCCGTCTTCGAAAGAGTAAGTGATCTGAGGCCATTGCTTGTCTACTGGCTGTGGCTCGGGCTTTTGGGCCGTGTCGGCCACCATAGCCTGTTTTCCCTTGCTGTCCCGATTGTTGGAGGGGTTACCCCCATTATCGGTTTTGAGACGCTTGCCCTTGTTTTCTCCTTCTGAGATGTGCAACCCCAGTTGGCGGGCCTTCTTCAGTCGTTCTTCAGCGCTTGTGGCGCTGATGATGAACGCCTTCCAATCTTTGAATTGACTCTCGCCCATCCAGAGACTGATCGTTGGAAGCTGTCTCTTTTGGCAGATTTCGATCAAAGAAGAATCCGAATTTTTGGAAGGCAGCTTCATGGCGGTCTGGCGGAACCGCTCGATGTAGTTCCTTGTTAGCTCCTTCTCTCCTTGGACGACGTCCATGAGAGTAGACATAGTGATGTCTTGTCCTACTTCATAGAATTGTTCCAAGAACATGCGCTTGAAGCCCGCGAAGAAATGGATGCAGTTGTCCGGTAGATTGCGGTACCAATCAAAGGCGACTCCTTCCAATGCTCCAATGAATAACCGTATGAGGATCGCATCTTCATGGGGCAGATGGTCGGTGGTGACCTGAAAGTTAGTGATGTATCGACTTGCTGAGGTTTTGCCATCATATGGCTTGATGTTGAACGGCTTATATCTTGGTAGGAATGGAACATCCCTCCACTCAGCAGGATATGGTTGCCGTATTCTGAGATCTTGAGCATTTTCTCGGGCATCAAACATGGCACGGAGCTCTTGGACCTCTCTTCTTACTTCTCGGGTCTCATCTGTCGCGGCGGGGGCTATTATTTCGGGAGGATTATTGCCCAGGTTTGGTGCCGCTGAGTTCGAATCTATATTGACCGCGGGGCCTGTGTTTGTTTGACCAGGCGCTCCTCCTTGTAAAGTGGGCAGGGCCGCTTTAATCTCGTCTACAGACTTGACAAAAGCAAGTAATATGGCTTCGAGACTGTCGATGCGCTGGCGATCACTGGAACCACCTTGATCGCTGTCCGTCATGAACACCGTTCTTACGTGAGGAGTGATGGAAGGAACGGTGGAGGATGTACCCTCTGAGTCGTACCCATGCACCAAGAAGTCATCGGGATAGGTGGGAATGTTCTCTTCGGGCTTGGACTCGGAGGGAATGGTATCCCCAGCTTCAGAGCTTGCCTTGTCTTGAGAGTTACGGATGTCCTCGGGGGCATCAGCGTCCGTTGCTCCTGATGGAAGAGTTGTTTGTGCGGACTCGGTTCCTTGGAACATCGGATTGTTGCGGATGTTCGGAGGAGTGTTACCCCCCGCTCCTTCAACCCCCAGCGATGTAGATGATGAATTTCCTATCGAGGTAAATTTCGTCTTTGAACGGGTGTGTTGGAATACACCAGTGGAGGGCAGTCGTTTAGACGACAGTTTCTTAGTTGTAATGGTTGATATCTTCGGGACCGTATGAGAGACGGTCGAAGACCGATCGAGAGAAGCGTGGAACGGACGCTATGCCGCCAGAGTTGGGTACCGTGCAGGCTGTCTGCATGCGGTCATCTTCTGCTGTCGGATGAGTTGTCTTTGGACGGTTAGGAGTCACGATCGTGCAGGCTGGCCGCATGCGGTTGGCAATAGTGGCCGCATGGGTTCTCTGCAAGCGGCTGCCTCCTGTAGCCTCATGTGTTTCATCTATGTGATTGGCGACTGTAGCTGCATAAACTATGCGGCTGCCAGATGTGACCGCATGATTCTTCTTCATGCGGCCAGCGACTGTGGTCGCATGAGCCTTTTTCACTCGGCTAGCACCCCTATGCGGCTCAGTTCGCGTAGAGTTCCTCTTTGCCTCTGCAAGTCCAGCATCATAGTGTTTTCTTCAGCCGGACTTGGAGACAGCAGAGTTGTCTGCGGTCTGAAGTGGGGCTGCAGAAGAGTCCTTCTCACCGTCTTGAGCAACAGAGGGTACACCGTCGGGGGCTTGGGGAGGAGCCAATGATTTTGGCCTCCACTCTTTGCGAGCCTTCGTCGTGCGGGTGCGCTTCTGGACCGGGCCAGTGCTTCCTTCGGAGAGCATCTCTTCAAACGCTTGTCGGCCGAAGCGGACGACCATCTTTTGTTGCGTGGAGCCAAGTTTGGCTGCATCCGATTGCATCACCAACTCCTCAGCCGTGGAGAAGTTTGTCTCCAGCAGAGTCGCCATCGTGTTTGCCATTGATTGTAAAAGAACATAACAATTATCGGAGGACTGAACTTAGACTCATAATACAAACTCGCTCGTACAAAGAAAGCCTAGGGACGAAAACCTAGGTACAGCAGACTAAGTACGATTGTTTATTTTTGATTCTAGGGGGTGACGATAGAGGCTCGGGAAAGCGACGGCCGCTCTGCCTTACTCCTTGGACGATCAGTATGCAGCCTTGGCTCGGGGAAGATCTGCTCGACGTTGATGAAGAAATGCTCTTCTTGCTCTCCTCGGATCTCCTGGCTTCTCTCTCTCTGTGATTATCAAGAAAAAAATGGGGAGCTCTCTCTGTGTAGATCTCTCTCTTCTTATTTTTTTATTTTTTTGTTGCCGACCTTTTTGCAAAGAAATGATGCTGGCTATTTATAAGAGTGAGGTATGACCATTAGGGTTTGCTAATGATCATTGTTTTGGAATGTCGGCGCTCCTTCAATCTATCTGAACCCTTGGTCCTGATTACAATGAATCTCGGCCATTAATGAGGATAGCACCGAATCTTGTGAACAATTAATGTTGATTGCTTTAAATCTTCATGATTGATTATACCAATGCCCGATTGCTCGTCACGTGTCCCATTGGCTTGACGATAAATGATATGCCTTGATCTCAGTTATTATGATGATGATGTCAGATATATTTGTTGAGATTCGGTTAAATCGTCGATTGATCCGATGCCACGTGTTTTGATCGTGGGTCCTGCCAGAGACTTATAGGATGGGCAACACTTGAACCGCAGGGAGATACTCTTCGTGAGCCGCATAGGACAATGCTTTATTGAGCCGCAGGGGATGAACTCTCAATGAGCCGCATATGCATAGTCTCTGCGAGCCGCATAAGACAGCGTTGTGTTGAGCCGCAGGGACTGGGCTCTCGGTGGGCCGCATATGGCTGATTTCTGCTGGTCATATAGGGTGACTTCTCATTGAACCGCATGAAGCTGTTCTCCATTGAAGCCGTATGAGACTTGCCACGTGGCAATTTGGGACTTCTGACGGATCGGGTCAGAGATTTTTCTTCTTTTTCCGAAGAGTCTGTCATTATGATAGCGTCATCATTGCGTCTTTATGTCAGAGCTGTCATTTGTCAAAGCAGCCGTCGGGGCATTAAATACGGCCGAATGTAGAGAGGAACTGTTGAAGGCCACGTGGCTTCTTTCTGGGCTGCATGGAACTATCCGAGCCGCATGAGACTCTTCGAGCTTTTGAGCCGCATGTTGTATCTGGGTCGCAAGAAGCTCCCAAGAATTTTGAGCCGCATGAAGCTTCTTGGGTTCTGTGCCGCATGAAGAATGTTTCATGACCGAGCCATATGAAGGACGTCTCATGACCGAGCCGCATGAGAGACGTCTCATAGCCGAGCCACATGAAGGACGTCTCATGACCGAGCCGCATGAGGAATGTCTCATGACCGAGCCACATGAAGGACGTCTCATGACTCGCATGAGGAATGTCTCGATCAACCTGTGCACTCGCTTTGTGGGCCCGGGTATCCCGAGTATACGAGTGCGTAGGTATCATATTTGCTTCCCGATGTGGGCCTAGTGAAAATACTTGCCCTCGATCTTTGTTGGGGGACTCTTGAGAACCACTCTGTCCGTTTGCTGTCGGGGGCTGGACACGGACAGTTCTGTACAACTTTCCATCAGAGGCCCGCTTAGCGGGACGCTCTTGATGGTCAGAGGTTGAGACAGCTGACTGAGCTCGATGAGCCCGCGCTGCCCTGGACTTCCTTGACTTAGCACCCGAAGGTGCGTAATAGGAAGAGTCCAAGTTTGGAGGGAGGGAAGAGAAGTCGGTGCCCTTTTCAAAGGAGATAAGGAGGCTTTATTTATAGAATGGAGTGAGCCCTTTCTTCTTCTCCTTTCCGATGTGGGACTAAAAGAAATATTTTCTATGCTTCTATAAGTCGCCATCGTGTTTGCCATTGATTGTAAAAGAACAGAACAATTATCGGAGGACTGAACTTAGACTCACAATACAAACTCGCTCGTACAAAGAAAGTCTAGGGACGAAAACCTGAGACTAAGTACGATTGTTTATTTTTGATTCTGGGGGGTGACGATAGAGGCTCGGGAAAGCGACGGCCGCTCTGCCTTACTCCTTGGACGATCAGTATGCAGCCTTGGCTCGGGGAAGATCTGCTCGACGTTGATGAAGAAATGCTCTTCTTGCTCTCCTCGGATTGCTCTCCTGGCTTCTCTCTCTCTGTGATTATCAAGAAAAAAAGGGGGAGCTCTCTCTGTGTAGATCTCTCTCTTCTTATTTTTTTATTCTTTTGTTGCCGACCTTTTTTACAAGGAAATGATGCTGGCTATTTATAAGAGTGGGGGGGTGATCATTAGGGTTTGCTAATGATTATTTGTTTGGAATGTCGGTGCTCCTTCATTCTATCTGAACCCTTGATCCTGATTATAGTGAATCTCGGCCATTAATGCGGATAGCATCGTATCTCATGAGCAATTAATGCTAGCTGCTTTAAATCCTCGTGATTGATTATGCCAATGTCTGATTGCTCGCCATGTGTCCCATTAGCTTGATGATAAATGATATGCCCTGATCTCAGTAATTATGACGATGATGTTAAATATATTTGTTGAGATTCGGTTAAATCTCTTATTGATCCCATGCCACGTGTCTTAATTGTGAGTCTTGTCAGAGCCGCATAGGATTGACGATCCTCGAACCGCAGAGAGATACTCTTTGTAAGCCGCATAGGACGATGCTTCATCGAGCCGCATATGCGTAATCTTTGTGAGCCGCATGAGCTGGCGTTGTATTGGGCCGCAGGGAATGTGTTCCCAGGGAGCCGCATGAGCTAGCGTTGTATCGAACCGCATGGAACGGGTTCTCAGGGAGCCGCATATGACTGATTGCCACGTGGCAATCTGGGACTTCTGACGGATTTGGTCAGAGATTTTCTTCTTTTCCCGAGGAGTCAGTCATTATGGCAAGGCCATTATGAAACTTTATGTCAGGGCCGCCACAGTGAATCGTGCTGGAGCAATAAATGAGGCCACTACTCAAACGACCAGCTGTAGGGAAGGATCACACATGGCGTCCATCGAGCCGCATATGCCTTGCTGAACCGCATACGCTCCCAAGCCGCATGCGATTGAGAGTCTTCTTTGAACCGCATAGGGCCGCTCCTGTGCGAGCCGCATAAGCTTCTTACTCAGAGCCACATGGATCATTATTCTAATATTTTCCATGCTTCTACAGTTCAAGGGAAGCGCCAAGACTGGTAAATGCATTAGCTGCATTATACTCTCGAGTATATTGTCGAAATGATTTTGATTGCACACTATCACCATCATATAAATCTCGAAGTGTTGGAGGGGGTTCGATAAGTGCCCCTACTTTTATTTTTCCTTGTAAACAGCAAGTTCTAAATCGATATGTTGTTAAAGTTGAATTCGACAATTGTTCATCCAACCAATATAAAGCTGAGAAATGAGAGCATGTGATATTCATTAATCCAAGATTATGTCGGTCAGACTCCAGCTGTGTTGGTGGACCAACTCTATGTTGAACACGCCTGCATATTAATTGCGAGGCTGATCCATCTTCTTGTTCAACTCGAGAAGTTGACAAACCAGGTGTTACATGATGTGTTTCTTGATCTTGTTCTATCCGTCTACGTTGAGCCGCGCCCTCATATTCTCGTTCAACTCGAGAAGTTGGTAAACCATGTGTCACTGGAGAAGTGGACGGTGTAGGTGTTATCCGAGGTACATCAAGTATGCTAGTAGGAGTCATATACCGAGATATGGTTATTTGTTCACGTTCGCGTTCTTGCCTTCTAAACTGAGCTAAAGACCTATCCAAATGAAACCAAAACTGAAATATAATTAAATTAAAGTAGATTAGATTAGACCATATGTACAATCAAGTGGATGATCACCTGATAGTTGGATTAACATCTTGTTCAGAAATCGTAACATTACGTGAGGTAGAGCCTTCATCATATTGAGCTACCTTCCTCTGTGATTGTTTACGTTCTCTCCTTTTGCGTTGAGCTAATTGCCTTTTCGATATGTAACTATCAGCAGATGTCTAGAGTGTGTGTATATAAAGTTGGTTAATAATGATAAATGAAGTATAGAATTCATTGAAGTCTATTAACAAATTCCATACCGGTAGCATCTTTATGCGACTCAAAAAAATCGATAGGCTCTTCAAGTAATACCAACGTCCAACTAAATCATTTAAAATAAATGTTAAAATTATGAGAAAAAATAATTCCACTGAAATGGAAATTCAAGACCTTGGAAAAAAAGTATGATGGGGATATTTGAGACCCTAGACCGATCATCCTAAAATGCATTGAAAACTGATGAAGATATACAAAAGCAGAACTTGCATGCTAGAGATCTTTATGCGAAGAGAGCTGAGGTCTCCAATCCGACAGATGAGCAGGCATTGTGCGGGCGGGCGTTGAGGAGCTAAGGCGTCAGATTGGTAGGAGGACCAAGTGGTGATTTCCAAGTAATTGGCATTTACCAAGTATCGATTGCAAGGATCTATTGATGAGGATGGGGTTTTTTGCATGATGGCGATAAGGTGTGCGATTTGGCGTTGATGTTTTCACATTAAAAAAAGCCACACGAATAACCACTAATGCCTGAGGATTCAAAAAGGAACCTGACAAACTGGAAACATCAATGTGAAAACATCAACGATGCATCAAACTAATGCATCAAACTAACGCATTAGTTTTGCTACAGATGTAGATTACTGAAGATTTGTTTTTAAGAATTGAGATTAAATAATTCAGAAATTAAAAATTCTGAAAGTTTAATTCCATTTTCTGTTTTATGGTTGGATTTAATAGTTTAATTTCAATTTGTCATGCTATCATAAAGTAATATTTGATTAGAAGAAATTCTTCATAGAGTCATTCTTCTCAGAATAATTAGGTGAGAAATCACATATTGTCAAAAGTTTCTAAAGAATGGATTTCACGCATTTTAATTTTTGTGAGAGAAAATTCAAACTCAAAGATAGTGGATATCCTTTTTATTAGCATCAAATTTGGTCGATGACCTAAGGGTCTGCTTGGCAACTTTGTATCAAAAACAACATCAATGTATTACATTCTTAGAACCAAACTGAAAGCGAAACGACCAAAAAAATGACACACTTTGATCATTTCAGATTTAATGTGATACCAAAAAAAAAATTAACAGAGTGAAATGCATCAAAAATTCCAAAGATCTGTCTACACGCTCCAAAGTTCAGTCCAAAGATCAAAAATTTCAATTGGGACAGAACTTGCATGCTGGAGATCTTTATGCGAAGAGAGCTGAGGTCTCCAATCCGACAGATGAGCAGGCATTGTGCGGGCGGGCGTTGAGGAGCTAAGGCGTCAGATTGGTAGGAGGACCAAGTGGTGATTTCCAAGTAATTGGCATTTACCAAGTATCGATTGCAAGGGTCTATTGAAGAGGATGGGGTTTTTTGCATGATGGCGATAAGGTGTGCGATTTGGCGTTGATGTTTTTACATTAAAAAAAGCCACACGAATAACCACTAATGCCTGAGGATTCAAAAAGGAACCTGATAAACTGGAAACATCAATGTGAAAACATCAACGATGCATCAAACTAATGCATCAAACTAATGCATCAAACTAATGCATTAGTTTTGCCACAGATGTAGATTACTGAAGATTTGTTTTTAAGAATTGAGATTAAATAATTCAGAAATTAAAAATTCTGAAAGTTTAATTCCATTTTCTGTTTTATGGTTGGATTTAATAGTTTAATTTCAATTTGTCATGCTATCATAAAGTAATATTTGATCAGAAGAAATTCTTTATAGAGTCATTCTTCTCAGAATAATTAGGTGAGAAATCACATATTGTCAAAAGTTTCTAAAGAATGGATTTCACGTATTTTAATTTTTGTGAGAGAAAATTCAAATTCAAAGATAGTGGATATCCTTTTTATTAGCATCAAATTTGGTCGATGACCTAAGGGTCTGTTTGGCAACTTTGTATCAAAAACAACATCAATGTATAACATTCTTAGAACCAAACTGAAAGCGAAACGACCAAAAAAAACGACACACTTTGATCATTTCAGATTTAATGTAATACCAAAAAAAAATTAACAAAGTGAAATGCATCAAAAATTCCAAAGATCTGTCTACACGCTCCAAAGTTCAGTCCAAAGATCAAAAATTTCAATTGGGACATGGGACAGCAAGCAAAAATTTCAATTGGGCAACTATTACATCCCACACATGAAGCAATTGCAAAGAGATGGGGATTCAATATTTATCAAACTGAAAAACATAGGCTTATATCAAACTGATAGCATATGCTTATATCCCACACCAGAACTGCTATATTATTAAGAAAGGTAAAGAACTTTCATGCTATACTACTAAACCGCTAATGCATCAAACTGAAAGCGAAAAGACCAAAAAAAACGAAACGACCAAAACTAAAAGCGATGCATCAAACTAATGCATCAAACCGCTGATGCATCAAACTAATGCATCAAACTTTCATGCGAAGCCAGGGGAACGCCCAAAAAATGTAAGAAGCAGTATTTAGAGGTACCTGAGATGAAGCTGCGAGGAGAATAAGGAACCGTAGAAGAAAAGAGGAGTCTAAGAATGTTCTTCAAACCATAGAATAGTAAGATCTGCAATCCTAGATGTCGTTTTCGAGGGCTGAACCAATAGATTCCAAAGATATGCAACCCTAGAAGCTGCGAGGAGACAAAATTCAGAAAATTTGAAGGTGCGATTCCAAAGATATGCAACCCTTAAATCCTAGATCGACATACCTGAGAGCTCGTTCTTCTTGCGACATGCGCGAGGGTTTAAGCTGGAGCTGGAGCTCGTTCTAGCCAATTTTAAATCGTCGACTGAAACTATTCTCCCAACTACATCTGCTTGAAGGATCAAATAGACCTTCCCATTAATCACCTACTTCCAATTTTACATACAACTCCGGTTTTCCCTGTGGAATCAAACATAGATTTCAAAGAACTCTAAAATAAAAGCCAACTCCAAAACCTTCACACGCAAAAAAGTTAGCCTTCTTTTTCGAATCATTACTCGAAAACAAAAAAATCGTGACAATAAATAAACAAAGTGCTCATTCTGTGTACATGTAAACTTGATAAAGAAGAAATTACAGCCTAATTTCTACTAAAATCTTAAATTTCGACATAAAAAAAGGAAGCCTGAGATACATTGAAGAAAATAAACATGCGATGTGAGAATTCATTATCGTAGCTTCCTCCAAATCGGAGAAGAAACCCTAGATCTGAGATTGAGGAATTGAAAGGGAGAGCGGGACGGACCGACGTAGCTGTTGGTGACATCGACGGTTCCTTTAAAGGAAGAGCCGAGGAGCATGCCGACGACGCTGGAGGTCGTTCTTCTTGCGTGAGGGTTTAAGATGGGCATCCTGCGTAGAGGAGAGGAGATCTTGCTGGGAGGAGATGAGATCTTGAGGGCAGGGTTACCAATTGGGCAGATGAGGCGGCAGAGAGGAGGCAGTGCGACGATTCCCTAGGAGAGTAAGCTGTGAGCCCGGGATCCCCAATGCGGCTGTTCCGTTCCGCAAGAGATAATTAAAGAGGAAGAGATCAAGATCAGTTTTTTCCCACTCACTTGATCAAAGCTCCGAAAAAACCCTAGCGGAGAACTATAGACTTTTTTTCCTTCTTTTTTTGTTTTTTGTTTTTTTAAGCTACTTATATTTGGACTTGATGATATGCTATGCCCACGGAAATAATTAGGTGAGAAATCACATATTGTCAAAAGTTTCTAAAGAATGGATTTCACGCATTTTAATTTTTGTGAGAGAAAATTCAAACTCAAAGATAGTGGATATCCTTTTTATTAGCATCAAATTTGATCGATGGCCTAAGGGTCTGCTTGGCAACTTTGTATCAAAAACAACATCAATGTATAACATTCTTAGAACCAAACTGAAAGCGAAACGACCAAAAAAATGACACACTTTGATCATTTCAGATTTAATGTGATACCAAAAAAAAATTAACAGAGTAAAATGCATCAAAAATTCCAAAGATCTGTCTACACGCTCCAAAGTTCAGTCCAAAGATCAAAAATTTCATTTGGGACATGGGACAGCAAGCAAAAATTTCAATTGGGCAACTAATACATCCCACACATGAAGCAATTGCAAAGAGATGGTGATTCAATATTTATCAAACTGAAAACATAGGCTTATATCAAACTGATAGCATATGCTTATATCCTACACCAGAACTGCTATATTATTAAGAAAGGTAAAGAACTTTCATGCTATACTACTAAACCGCTAATGCATCAAACTGAAAGCGAAACGACCAAAAAAATGAAACGACCAAAACTGAAAGCGATGCATCAAACTAATGCATCAAACCGCTGGTGCATCAAACTAATGTATCAAACTTTCATGCGAAGGCAGGCAAACGCCCAAAAAATGTAAGAAGCAGTATTTAGAGGTACCTGAGATGAAGCTGCGAGGAGAATAAGGAACCGTAGAAGATAAGAGGAGTCTAAGAATGTTCTGCAACCATAGAATACTAAGATCTGCAATCCTATATGCCGTTTTCGAGGGCTGAACCAATAGATTCCAAAGATATGCAACCCTAGAAGCTGCGAGGAGACAAACTTCAGAAAATTTGAAGGTGCGATTCCAAAGATATGCAACCCTTAAATCCTAGATCGACATACCTGAGAGCTCGTTCTTCTTGCGACATACGCGAGGGTTTAAGCTGGAGCTGGAGCTCGTTCTAGCCAATTTTAAATCGTCGACTGAAACTATTCTCCCAACTACATCTGCTTGAAGGATCAAATAGACCTTCCCATTAATCACCTACTTCCAATTTTACATACAACTTCGGTTTTCCCAGTGGAATCAAACACAGATTTCAAAGAACTCTAAAATAAAAGCCAACTCCAAAACCTTCACACACAAAAAAGTTAGCCTTCTTTTTCGAATCATTACTCAAAAACAAAAAAAATTATGACAATAAATAAATAAAGTGCTCGTTCTGTGTACATGTAAACTTGATAAAGAAGAAATTACCGCCTAATTTCTACTAAAAATCTCAAATTTCGACATAAGAAAAGGAAGCCTGAGATATATTAAAGAAAATAAACATGCGGTGTGAGAATTCATCATCGTAGCTTCCTCCAAATCGGAGAAGAAACCCTAGATCTGAGATTGAGGAATTGAAAGGGAGAGAGGGACGGACCGACGTAGCTGTTGGTGACGTCGACGGTTCCTTTGAAGGAAGAGCCGAGGAGCACGCCGACGACGCTGGAGGTCGTTCTTCTTGCGTGATAGTTTAAGATGGGCATCCTGCATAGAGGAGAGGAGATCTTGCTGGGAGAAGATGAGATCTTGAGGGCAGGGTTACCAATTGGGCAGATAAGGCGGCAGAGAGGAGGCAGTGCGACGATTCCCCAGGAGAGTAAGCTGTGAGCGCGGGATCCCCAATGTGACTGTTCCGTTCCGCAAGAATTAATTAAAGAGGAAGAGATCAAGATCAGTTTTTTTCCCACTCACTTGATCAAAGCTCAGAAAAAACCCTAGCGGAGAACTATGGACTTTTTTTCCTTCTTTTTTGTTTTTTGTTTTTTAAGCTACTGATATTTGGACTTGATGATATGCTATGCCCACGGAAATACCCAGCCCTAGAATATTACCCAGTATAAAAGGATTTTTGTATGTGTATCCTCTAAAATATTTATTATTACATGTAAATCTCAACAAAATTTATTTGTGTATAAATTACACTCTTAAAATGTTTTATATGTGTATCCTCTAAAATATTTATATATATGTTTTGTTTTAGTTTTATTATCATAATCTTGGACCCCCAATTTTAAACGAACAATAATAATTTTGAGGCCCCATCAAAATATTAAATCCCAACCATCAAAATATTAAATCCCCATCTTTGGATTCCCCATAAAACCCTACTCCCAAAAGTGCTCTTCCCCATAAAACCCCACTCCCAATAATGCTCTTCCTCCATAAAACCCCACAATCGTTGATTCACCAAGATTAAATTCCAACCACTCTTTATCTTGGCACAGTCAGCCCTAGGATTCAAAAACCTTTGTGTTTTGTATAATATATATATATATATATATATATATATATTTTGTATAATAATATTATATATATATATATATATATATATAAAAAATATATATATATATATATATATATATATATATATTTTATATATATATATATATATATATATATATATATATATATATATATATATATATATATGTGGTGATGTTAGGATATGAATATGTAGATGTTAGTCTATGTTAGTGACATGTTAGTGTGCATGTTGAGTCCATGTTAGTAAGGTATTTGGATATGTTGAGGGTAAGGTAAGTTAGAGGCTAAGGTAAGGATTTACCTTGGAAAGGGTAAACGGGATAAATTAAGATAATGTCTATTTCTTAACATATGAGTTAAATACCTTAAGATATAGTTATAGTTAGGATTTTATGGTTGGTAATGGTTAGGAATAGTGGACTTAGACTAGTTTTGACCTCAGTTGACTATTTTGATCAAAAGTTAACCAAAAGTCAACCGTAGCCTAGTTTTGACTAGAACTTGACCGAAGTTGACTAATTGACCCTTGCTAGCCTAAGTTTGACCAGTTGACCAAGTTTAACTTGGACCTAGTTTGGCCTATATAGTTGACCAGGTTTGACTTAGAGTTGACTTTGACCTAGATTGGCCTAGAAATCATGTAGAATGCATCATAAACATCATCTGTCTTATTTTAAACACATTATAACCTGTACTACTCTATTTAGGACATTGTGACTCTAGTGCAGACATCTAATATTATACTAATCTTTTTAGAGTATCATGTAAGTACATTTTCTGATAGTTCTCTCATTTATTTGTTAGTTACTGTACTTCAGTTCTAGTTAGTTTTATGTGATTCTCTGTTACCATACGTATGGATATTTTTGGATTCATGTATGCGACACACTTACCATATTGTCTGGCCTCTATTACTGGAATCATTTTGGAATTATTACTAGTATCATCGTGTTTGGCTGGACTCTCTCGATTCTCGTATCTTGTACTGGATTCACTTGTATTGCGGGGCGAGGAAATATTGAGTAAGATATGTAGACATATCCCAAATCTAGAATCTCTTTACTGGAATCTACTGGAAGCATAGCCGTCTCTCGCCTGATCAGTGAGAGATATGCCTGATACCTACAGCTGTTTACATGTCGATCTCAGTATTTTAAAATATACTGTTAGAATATAGCTGGTCTCACCTGGATTATTGATCACTAACTGGAATCATCTTGTACTGGATTCATCTTATATTAGATTCATCCCGTACTGGATTTACATAGGATTTCTACTTGTTTACATTACTGACTGGACTCATATCATATTACTCTAGTTCAGCTAGATTTATTTTACAGTCTTCATTGCCATGATTCTTCTCTTATTTTAATTACTTTACTTTCCTTGCATCTTATCTGTTTCTCTATACCATCACCTGAATATAAACCACCATGTTCATCAATAAAATTGTCTATAACTGTTTTATAGTTCTCTGTCATTTACTTGGGTTTTCTTGATGAGTTGTACTCGTTCCTGTCCTGACTGGACCTGTTGAAGATTTTACAGATGATTGCCCTGAGGACATATGCCCTACATATTATGGACCAGGAGATGGCTTAGCTACCTATGGCCCCGACACTCAGGAGTGATCGGGAGATTAGCTAGTTGTCCTATTTTAGTTTTCATGCTTTATAACTTGAGTTGTAAATAAGTTGAGATATGTAGTTTGAGATCGTCTGAGATTATATTATTTAGTAGTTGGTTTTATTGTTGTTATTTGGTCTTAGTTATAATCTTCTGTGTTATCATATCGTACCTAGACTATGATTGAGATTAAATTATATCTATACTTGTCCTCCGTTCGGAGTTGATATTTTGACAAGTACATTATATAATTGCGTGATTTGTTGGTTAGATAGTGACCTAGAACAGCGTTCTACCGTCGATACTGCGGCGTAGACTGGGCGTTGTTACGTGTTCGTACCCTCACAGTGGGTGCGGGTCGTGACACCTCCCTTTGATGTTCCAAAACCTGTCATCCGTCTCACCTACGTAGTTGGAACCAATGGTCATCCGTCTTTCGAGATCCAGCCAGGAGCCAAAACCTGTCATAGGGCCAATGGTGATCAGACTGCCGAAATCCAATCAAAGGCAATAGGAAGATGCAAGGCCCTCTGTAACATCGATGGTAATTTGATTGCCAAAATCCACTCAAAGGCAACCGGAAGACGCAAAATCCCTTGCTGAGCCAATTGTCATCCGCCTTCCCAAGACGACCCAGCAACCAACTGTCGATCCATCACTCTCAGGCAAGTCAATACCTCAACCTGAACCCTTGGTGGTCAAGTTGCCCAAGACAACATCCCGACCTCTGAGCTCGCATGGGGTAGCCGAAGAGGACGAATAACTTGCCAAATACTTGGTTACACAGGTGGATAGCCCATCTCCGGATGATGTAATCTCTATGGACAAAATTCCTTATTTCATCAATAAGAGGCTGCCGTTAGACTATTCTGAGTATGATAAGCCTAATCTAATGTATACTGCACGGGACTGTCTAAACGTTAGCCTGTACACACGGGTGACAACCGTCCATACCCCAAATTAACTTGCTCTCAATAAAGGTGCTTACTTCCTGGTCCCATATAGAAGAGGATGGGATCACATGATCATATTTGGCCGAAAAAAGGTCCTCAATCTTTTACGCCAGGAGAGTCCGATCTCGGACCCAACGCTGGAAGATTACCGCTCTACCTGTATAGTCCTCAAGCCAAGTACTTCATATAAAAGTAGGGGTATGACATTGAGGCTACCTCGGGTCTGAATCATGGCAGTGGTCGGCGATTACCTCTACAGCCGTCGCCACCGGTAGGGAAACCTCAGGACCATTACCACAAATCCAGACGCGGCCTCGGGTATGTTACTCCACCAACAATGCCCGAAAGTTCCGATGAAGAATGCGAGTGGCACTTTCATTCGTCCGAGTCATCCATTTACGACTCTGATAGCAGTATTAGAGATATATTTTGACAGACATTATCTGTCAACTTGACATCCACTGATATCGAAGAGGAAGACGGAGATCTACTTGAACCACTTAAGTTGGAGCCGTGGGTCCAGCAACTAGACATACAACGGGAGAAACGGTTTGAACTTCGTGATCCTCCCACTAAGGACGAGGTTATGCAAGTTAACCTCGATGATGAATCCTCTCCGAAGCCAATCTTCGTCAGTAAAAGCCTGACATACGGCAAGCGGGAGTCGTTGTTACAACACATCAGAGAATACATCGACGTCTTTGCCTGGAGCTATGAAGACATGATAGGGATAAACCCCGAGATTGCACTTCATAAGCTCAATATTTATCCGGATGCAAAACCAGTCAAACAACAGCAACGACAGTTTCGTCCAGACATCATGAATTCCATTAAAGCAGAAGTAAACAAGCTTATAGCTAACGGTTTCATCCGTGAAGAGCAACACCCAGACTGGGTAGCCAACATAGTACCAGTCATCAAGAAGAACAGAAAGACACAAATTTGTATCGATTTTTGCAATCTGAATACGGCATGCCCTAAGGATGAATTCCCTCTTCCGATCACCGACATAATGATCGATAATACGTGTGGCTTCGAGCGCATGTCCTTTATGGTTGGCTTTTCAGGATACAATCAAATCAAAGTGTCTCCTGATGACAAGAAGCATACGTCATTCCGAACACCGATCGACGTATATTGTTATACGGTCATGTCCTTTGGTCTGAAGAACGCCGGTTCCACATATCAACGGGCTATGAGTGTCATCTTCAGAGATCATTTGCGCAAGACGGTGGAGTGTTACGTCGACGACATCGTCGTCAAGAGCCGCTCAAAAAATGATCACTTACATGATTTGAGAACAGTGTTCGACCTCATACGGGCGCACAACTTGAAGATGTATCCCACCAAGTCTTTCCTGGGGGTGTCCAGCGAAAAGTTCTTGGGCTTTGTCATTACTGCCCTGGGGCATTCACATAGATTCCGACAAAACAAAAGCGATCCTGGAGATGAATCCACCAAGGAACCTCTGTGAACTCCGCGGCCTTCAGGAAAGAATGGCCTATATCAGGAGGTTTATATCTAACCTCTCGGGGCGATGTCAACCCTTCACTCAACTCATAAGTAAAGATGTCTCTTTCGTATGGAACGAGGAATGTCATCCTGCCTTCGATGATATTAAGGAGTACCTGACGAATCCACCAGTTCTTGTAGCCCCGGTCGCTGGAAAGCCCTTCTTGCTCTATGTACGGGCGATGGAACAGTCCTTCGGCGCTTTGCTAGCACAGAATAATGACGCGGGACACGAACAAGCCATTTACTGTCTTAGCCGGATGATGGTAGGACCAGAACATGAGTACACCGCCGTGGAGAAGGAGTGTCTTGCCATAGTATTCGCCATTCAAAAAATACGATACTATGTGACAGGGCAGACCATCCATGTTATTTCACGAGTTAATCCTCCCAGGGTTCTCATGACCAAGCCCGGTGCACTCAGTTCTTGTCTAGCCACCTGGGAGATACTATTATCCCCATACGACATGGTTTTTGTTCCGCAGAAGGCTATCAAAGGTCAAGCCCTGGCTGACTTCTTAGCAGCCCATCAAGGCTTAGAAATAGCCAGAATTTATGAAGAAATTCTCGACGAAGTTGTCGCCTCGAACATAACTTCGTATGACGCCATTTGGCGAATGTGATTTGACGGTACTTCAAGAACGGGGCCACAAGGTGATATCGTTGCCGGAGTCGGGGGAGTATTAATTTCCCCCTCTGGTTGGTGGTCAATCGGGCATATTCTCTTACAAAACCCTGTTTGTAACGCTCCAGTCCCAAAATACGTAGGACTAGGAACGTAGACATGCCAGCTATATACATACGAAGTACACTCCAATATATGGAAATCTCGTACGAATAAATAAGCTGTAAAATGCAGTAAAACCATAACTAATCTAATCCACACAAAATAAATGAATAAAAGATATCATATAATGATAATGAATTGTCTCGATACAATATGTTGGACGGAGACAAATCTACTACCAACCCGTAAAGGAAAAATACATGAAAAAAGAAGTGATTTTAGCGAGCGAAGTGAAGACGATCCAAGCACAATCATCCTCGAAGAAATGGAGACGGTCACGGCTAGAGCTAGAGCACCTGTGAAAGACAATAACACACACCTGAAGAGATAACCAGTTTCTCAGAGGAACGTAACAAGACACATAATATCATGCCATACAAACTGAATAAATATTGCTCAAATAAATAAGTCAATTGAATTATAACATGGTCCAAAACATACCTATTGAACTAGGTTACCATCCTCCCAACCAAACAAGGACAGGAGATGGTAAACTAATTTACGGTGATGTATCTTTCCATGCTATGAATCTAATATGGTATCCGGACCCAACAAGGTTCAATACCTTCTCATCGGAGTAGTAAGTCACACCTACAACCAAACAAGGATAAGATGTGACGAACTAATCTGCGATAAGTTACTGTTCCAAGCCACGGTCAGATACAAGTACACAAACCAAAAGTACTCGTACCTAACGGATAAAGTGCCTAACCGTTCTAAGTGAAATGTAGTTAAGAACAATCGTTCCTGCGCATGGGCCCTGGCTAAATAGGATCGGTATAGTTCCCCCTTGGGGCACCAGAGGCCCAATCAGTAAGAGCATAACGTTCCGCAGAACGTCAGTGGCCGTCAGTAATCATGGGTAATCTGACCCGCGTCTCCGGCGGACCTCACGGGTTACAAAAGGAAAAGTGCATCGAAGCCCATACGCTAAGGAATTGTCCTCCCCGCCCAATGCCTACTATGTTGTATCCACAACAGTAAACCTCTATAACCGCTAAGTCAAACTAACATGCAAATCTATTAGCGATTAATCCTATCGCACGGCTTATACGTACCGGAGGCCAGCCAGTCACGCATGTCCGTGTTCTACATGCGACACACAACTTCGTGGTACAACATGTCAAGGCCAATGAATGCAACACACAAGGTGGTCCCTTAAATCTAGGTTTAATGTGTACGAAAAATAATACATAGCAGAAAATATAACTGAACAGTAAGTTCTAACAAGTTATGCCATGTATCATAATTTATTTTGCATAAAGAAAAAATAATGAATAATGCATGAAATATAAGCTAAAATAAATAAACAACAAATGGCAAGATATCTTGCCTGGTAGGACGTCTGGTGTACTGCAATGATCAAGGTGACACGAACTGCGACTTCGCTGCAATAACTATACAAGGTGACCTCTGATGGTGGCACGGACAGTTCCATTGGGTCCAGAAGGGTCGAATTAGTTAGGGTAGACATATGAAAGAACAGAATTGGTGAGAAAATAGGAATAATAGGGCTGGTCATGGATGGAAGAATAAAGGAATTGAATAATAATTACATAATTTTTAGAAAAGTAATCATAATACTAAAAATGGTTTTATTTTATAAGTCAAGAAAAACATATGAAAAACATTTTAGGAGTCAAAAAAATCGTAAGAAATCTGTTTTGGCTAAAGACATTAAGTTCGAAAAATTAATTTTTTTGACAGAAACGATATTTCAAAAAATACTTATAATCTTGAAAAATATTCTATTAACTGAAAATATATTGGTAGTTATATATAAATCATTTTTAGGCAAAATATTTTTAAAAATACATTTTTAAGTAGGAAAAACTATATCTTATTTGTTAAGAAATTATTTGATAAATATTAACAAAGAAAATATATTTTTGGTTAAAACCCAAATTTGGAATTACATAGATAGCTCTAACCCCTATATTATATGTAGTTTGAAAATTTATAATATACGATTTCCCAAACTAATAACTTTAATATTAATAACATAATAAGTATAATAATAACTAATAAAAACAACAATATTAATATTTTTACACTTAATTACTATATTAGTATTTTGTATTAGTAATACTGTTAACAGTAATAATAATAATAAAATAACAATAATAATAATAATAATAATAATAATAATAATAATAATAATAATAATAATAATAATAATAATATTAATAATAAATAAAAGATACTAAAAGAAGGAGAAAATATCTAATAACTAAAACATAAAAAAACAATCAACAACAACAAAAAAAACAAAACTAATCAAAACAAAGTAAAGTGCAACAGTTGCTGCTCTCGAAATAAGAAGGGGAAGAGAAGGAGAAAGGAGAGAGAGAGGAAAGGGGGTCGGAAAGAGAAGCAGCGAGAGTGGGAGAGAGAAACGTGAGACGCTGAGGACTCGGCTACCGGCGGCGCTGCGGTAGCGATGGCGTCTCACGGAGGCTCGAGGGGGAAAGACGGAGGGGTTTGGCTGTGTGGTGCGCCGGACGGGCGGTCGACAGCCAGTGGCGAGGATTCCGGCTCTGGGGCTCGCCGGTGGAGAGAGCAGCGATGAAGGAAGCGAGGCGGAGAAGGGTTTCGACTTGGGGAGCCAGGGGAAGGCAGAGCCGACCGGGCGTGGTGGCGCGACGGCGGTGGAGGCACGCACACGCGGCGGCGGGCGAGGCAGCTGCACGGGAAGAGGGCGGCGGAGGTTGGGTCGTCGGCTCCGAATCTGGAAGCAGAGGGGTGGAGCTGTGCGAAGCACGACTCGGAGGTCGACTCGTCAGAGAAAGGCCGGCGCTACTATTGGAGGTACGTATGGTGGTGGTGGTTTAATTTAGGTTTTGGTGGTGGCTCCGGCGATGGCCGTGAGGGCGGTGGTGGTTTGGGTGGTAACGGATGTGGCGATGGTTGTGTTGGTGGGAACGGTTGTGTTAACCGTAGTGGTGGGCGGCCGGCCGGTCTGGCCAGGCTGTGGTGGTGATGGCAGCAGGTTTCCGGCCAGTGGCCGTGGTGGCAGGGATGAGGGTGGTGGTGAGGATCGGTTGGTTTAGGCGGGGCTGTCGCGGTGGTGGTGACGGGTGCAGCCATGGTCGCAGATGAGAAGTTTAGGTTGAGGGGGCTGTGGCTGTTGGTGCTGGTGTGCATGGCCGGGACAAGGGACGTCGGGCGGTGGACAGCAATTGGGATAGGATTAGGGATTTTCTAGGGGTGGAGGGCTACCGTTGTGTCCTGTGAGACACGGGACGAGTGTCCGGCATGTCGGACACGGAGAGAATTTCTGTATTTGTATTAGAAATAAAATATAGTAGATGGAAAGGGGGACACAGACGCGATGCACGAATTCTAGTTGTGGAGAATTTGTTGACGTGAGTAATTTATGAGGAGTACCTGCCTACTATTTATAGGATATAGAAATTCCCAGTTGGATAAAGATTAGAATTTATTAAAACCCAAATAGATAATTCGCTACTAATAGATTTAAAATCACTCAAATCCAAATCAAAATCCAATTTAAATCTAATTAAATTCCGTCTTTTAGTTTAAAATCAAATAAGATAAATCAGATTTCAACTACAGATATTTATTTAATTATTTAAAACATATCCATAAATCAAATCAAGATTTAAATTACCACAATAATTTCAAAATATGTTTCTCAAAAACACTATAATAATAATTTCAAAATTACATTATTATTTAAAAATAAATTAGTAAATAATTATGAAATATATATGTATGCACGAAAAATATTATTTATTATTAATAACTGTTTTTACGAAAGACTTTAAATAAATAAATAAATAATAAATAATGGACTTGGAAATGTTGGTATGATAGCTAAAATAATTATTACATATATTATTTTGAAACTATAGAATAATAAGTAAAAAATCTTTTTCTAAAAATATGTACGCTAGCACATATTCGCACTCGTCGAGCAATTTAAAAAATGAAATTTTGCGCGCGACGTATTATGCAACTACGCGACGTATAAATATAAAATAAAAATTTGGTATCAATTTAAAAAAAATAAAAATAAAAAATAATAGTAGAAATTTAGGGGTTATACATCCTACCCAACTTAAAAGAATTTCGTTCTCGAAATTAAGAATTAGTAGGGGTGAGTAGACACAAGGGGTATCGATGGGGAACAATCAATTATAATGCTCAACAAAATCATGTCGTAAGAAATCGTGATCTAGATCATAGAAAAATAACACGGGTATGGTAATAGATAATGAATAAGGGTCATGTGTTTAAATCAACAATTAGGAGTGTTAAGGGTTAAAGTTAGTCATGATAACATGCAAAGGAGTAATATGGTACCAAAAGATAGGTTTGGAGAGTAGGTTGAGGGCACGATTTAAGAGAGCGAATTAGGTTCACCTCTAAATTAAGCGATTAGAGGGTCATGATAGTAAATATAGGGTCGAGAAGATGGACGAGTAGTTTAAGACGAAGATATAGCAACATCGAGTGATAATGGTCATAGGTGATATGATAGCTAGAGGAATTTCTAGCACAATGCCTTCGTCCTTCTAAAATAGGTGAAGGTGAAAGCAATATAGAGTTCGAAGGAGACGTTATCGAATACGTGATTCAAAGGCGACCGAATAATTCAAAAGGAGTTGTCAAGGCAGTCGTGGATGGGATTCTAGAGGGCTAGTTTAGCTATGTCCCCATCCACGTAAACGATAGATAAAAAGCGAACCAAAGTGCAGTCGGTTGATTAGACCATCATGCACCGGTTCTGATTAGACAATCTGTTAGTGGAGGCCTCCAATAACATATGTCATGAACAAGCTTGATAAAGAATTGAGCTTGCAAAAATTAGGCTGCATTAGCATCATTAGTCTAGATAGTAAAAATATAGGCACGTGAGATTAAGATTGAAAGAAACCAGAATGATTCTAAGTCATATCCTGTGTTGCTCTCTATAGAGTCGTCCTATATTCTTCTTGTCCAAGTCCTTGGTTGGCTAAATGGGTTAGGGTCCTCTAAATTCTAGAATCTAAGTAAACTTGTGAATATAGGTCACAAGTACAAATGGATTGCTAGGTCATAAGGCATTCTACCCGACTTAAAAATTAAACTAATGGTGTTTTGGGAAAAAACACATGTCTACTAGTAGGGTCAATCTCTAGCAATAACGAAGGAAGATAAGGATAATGATAGAAGGAATCAAGCAAGATGCAATCGATGAGTCAAACGGTAGATCGAAGAAAGTGGTCAAGTATGTGGATGAGATCCTAGACTCTAATCCTATACTGCAGGCTTGCTTGGTACGGTAAAGTAACCAAACAATTTATATTGACCTGCATGGGCCACCACAAAAATATGTAACGCCCCAGTCCCAAAATATGCAGGACTAGGAACGTAGACATGCCAGCTGTATACATACGAAGTATACTCCAATATATGGAAATCTTGTATGAATACATAAGCTGTAAAATGCAGTAGAACTATAACTAATCTCATCCACACACAATAAATGAATAAAAGATATCATATAATGATAATGAATTGTCTCGATACAATATGTTGGGCGGAGACAAATCCACTACCAACAAGTAAAGGGAAAATATATGAAAAAAGAAATGATTTTGGCGAGCGAAGTGAAGACGTTCCAAGCGCAATCATCCTCGAAGAAATGGAGATGGTCACGGCTAGTAGCTAGAGCACCTGCAAAAGACAATAGCACACACCTGGCGAGATAACCAGGTCCTCAGAGGGACGTAACAAGACACATAATATCATGCCATACAAACTGAATAAATATTACTCAAATAAATAAGTCAATTGAATTATAACATGGTCTAATACACACCTATTGAACTAGGTTACCATCCCCCCAACCAAACAAGGACAGGAGATGGTAAACTAATTACGGTGATGTATCTTTCCATGATATGAATCCAATATGGTATCCGGACCCCAACAAGGTTCAATACCTTCTCATCGGAGTAGTAAGTCACACCTACAACCAAACAAGGACAAGATGTGACGAACTAATCTACGATAAGTTACTATTCTAAGCCATGGTCAGATACAAGTACCCAAACCAAAAGTACTCGTACCTAACGGATAAAGGTGCCTAACCGTTCTAAGTGAAATGTAGTTAAGAACAATCCTTCCTGCGCATGGGCACTGGCTAAATAGGATCGGCATAGTTCCCCCTTGGGGCACCAGAGGCCCAATCAGTAAGAGCATAACGTTCCGCAGAATGTTAGTGGCCGTCAGTAATCATGGGTAATCTGACCCGCATCTCCGGCGGAGCTCACGGGTTACAAAAGAGAAAGTGCATCGAAGTCCATACGCTAAAGAATTGTCCTTTCCGTCCAATGCCTACTATGTTGTATCCACAACAGTAAACCTCTATAACCGCTAAGTCAAACTAACATGCAAATCTATTAGCGGTTAATCCTATCGCATGGCTTATATGTACCGGTGGCCAGCCAGTCACGCATGTCCGTGTTCTACATGCGACACACAACTTCATGGTACAACATGTCAAGGCCAATGAATGCAACACACAAGGTGGTCCCTTAAATCTAGGTTTAATGTGTAAGAAAAATAATACATAGCAGAAAATATAACTGAACAGTAAGTTCTAACAGGTTATGCCATGTATCATTTTATTTTGTAAAATAAAAAAAAGTAGAAATTTAGGGGTTTTATACTGTTCAAACAACGCAGCCGAATATAACGCTCTAGTCATCGGACTCCAACTCGTAAAAGAAGTGGGGATCAAGTACCTGGAAGCATATGGTGACTAGCAGTTGGTTGTTAACTAGATCCGAGGTTCATACGAGGTTCGCAATGAGGACCTGATTCCCTATTATCAAACAGCAATTGCTATCATTATGACCTTAGAAGGATTCTTTATAGAGCACGTTCCTAGGCTCCAAAATATCGAAGCTGATGCCCTAGCAGGTCTCGCTGCTTCCCTGGCACTTCCAAATGATACTCATCATCTAGTCAACATAATAGGCCGTGAACTGGTCTGTCCCAGAAACAATCTTCAACTGGGTACGAGTTACTCCGTTCAGATAACCAATGACATACAAGACTGGAGACCCCGCTCATTGACTTTACAGTCTATGGAATTCTGCCAGAGAATGTGAAGGAAGCAACTTCAATCAGAAGACGCTCCCTCAGATTCTTCTATGATACGAAGACGAAAATGTTATACCGACGATCCTACGATGGTCTACTATTAAGATGCCTGTCAAATACAGAAGCCAAAGAAGCCTTACGCGAAGCTCATGATGGTAATTGTGGGGCTCACCAACCTGGCCTGAAATTGCAAGATTGTCTCCGCCGAATGGGTTATTACTGGCCCACAATGGTAGCAGATGCAGTTGATTATGCAAAGAAGTACAAGGCTTGCCAGATCCTACGTAGATTTCATACATCTGCCATCTGAATTCTTGCACCCGACGGTAGCCTCTTGGCCATTTGAAGCATGGGAAATGGACATCATTAGGCTAATCACCCCACCGTCGTCTAGAGGGCATCGGTTCATACTTGCAATCACCGATTACTTCTCCAAATGGGCGGAAGTTGTTCAACTGGCAGAGGTTAACACATCGAATGTGATTAGCTTCATAAAATATCATGCCATCTACCATTTCGGACTGCCTCGAAGGATTATTCACGACAATGGTCCGCAGTTCGCAAGCCACGCTTTCTACCAATTTTGTGACAAGAATCAAATTTAGAACATGGCCTCGACAGCATATAACCCATCATCTAATGGTCTGGCTGAAGCTTTCAACAAAACCATAATCAAGCTTCTCAAAAAGTTTGTGTCTGTAAACAAAACACGATTGGAATGAAAAGCTTGGCGAGTGCTTATGGGCGTATCGCACCACAATTCAGACGGCTACAAGAAATACACCATTCTCCTTGGTATGCGGGAGCGAGGTAGTCCTTCCATTGGAGACTCAAATCCCCTCACTTCGAGTAGCCCTTACTTATCGGTTAACGTCGGAAGATAACTACCGTCGACGGCTACAAGAGTTGGAAGCATTAGATGAGAGGCGTTTACAAGCTCAACAAAGCATAGAGCTCTACCAAGCGCGCATCTCTCGAGCTTTCAATAAGAAAGTTAAACAAAGAATAAGCCGACGATCTCGTCTTAGCCATTCGCAGACCAATGGTCATGACTCATAAGACACCCGGCAAATTCTAGCCTAAATGGGAGGGTCCGTTCATCATCGTGACTGTATTCTCCAACGGTGCGTACCGTCTCACAAAATAAAATGGAGACTTGCTCATGATGCCCATCAACGGCATGTTCCTCAAGAAATATTATGTCTAAACGACATCTTCCAACTATCTCTCAGGTTATGAGTTATGTACCCTCTGGTATCGCTGAGCTTACACCCTGACCTCAAATCTCCCAGATTGTTGAGTTATGTACCCTCAGGTACCATGAACTTACTCTCTGACTGCTTCGAATGGAATCATATCTCATCTCCTGGTCATATCTATGAACTTTCACATTAAGTGCTTTTCTCCACCAGAGTTTGCCTCAAAATCTGTTACCCGTACCACCAGTGCGCAGAAGGGTAATAGGTTCATAAAACTTATCATAATCTATTACTTGCACCATCAGTGCACAAAAAGGATAATAGGTCCACAAAATTCCCCAACGAAAAAACAACTACGTCCATATTACCTCTGAGTTGTTTTCCCATTCATCACAAATAAATCACCCAATGCATATAACTTCCACGTTGATAGTACATCTGAGTTGTTCTGTGTACCCCTATTATGCCTACTCCTACTACGTCCTTATTACCTCTGTGTAGGAAGGCTCTGTTTTGATCCATATTTACCCCATCCTCATTATCTCTGAGTAAATATGTTGGTTTCCTCTCCTCTTATATCTGTACTCGTATCACCAGTACACAAAAAGGGTAATAAGTCCATAAAAGTTATCCTAATCTATTACTCGCACCATCGGTGTACCAAAGAGTAGTAGGTCCACAAAATATCATTCAAATCTATTTGCTCGCATTTTCAGATACACAAAAGGGCAATAGGTCCATAAAAATACCCCAGTGGGATATCCTTTATCAAATACAAATGCTGTATTAGGCCCTTTAGTACAAGCACCACAAAATACCACAAATAAGAATGGAGTGATCATATTTTGTTTAATCAAAAACAGTTACATTCATAGGACTACATCGACAACAGAAAATAAAGAAAAGAAAATCTAGCAATACATAGTTTGGTCAGTTTGACAGCACTTTTTCTTCATCAAAAAACAGTTTCGTAGCCCTCGAAAGAAGTCATGTTTTACTGCTGATAAGTAAACAAGGCTGTTGAATCCGCAAGGAGCTGCCTGGAGTTGGGCAAATATATCATGCTATCCTCCCCTCCGTATTGCGGATGCCTTAGCCCCGCTCCCCCGAAGGACCACACCTTCAAAACATCATCCCTGACGGTGGTTTTGCCTACTTGGAGAGCCGTAAAGACATGACGTTCATAACGATGCCTGACCACCGTCTAACTCTTCGAGGTATAAAGGCTCTTCCTACCACCTAGGGAAAACTCTTTCGAAGCATGAAGGGTCCTGAGTTGTTTGATGTGTATGCCAAAATGGCACGGGAAAAACTCTTCCAAAGGATGAGGAGTTTTGAGCTGTTTGATGTATGTGTCAGAATGGTGTATTTTTACTCTATCGTCGACACCAATCCTGGAGAAGCTTGCTAGCCAGATCCCTACAAAACATGAAAAAGGGGGGCTTAGCACCGAAAAGAAAACAAAGAACTCTGTTTTTTTAGTTATGCGGCCCAGCCAGTTATGCGGCCGAGCCAAACAGAATTCATACGGCCCAGTCATAAATTACTCATGTGGCTCAGTCATGAGGCAATTATGCGTCCCAGTCATAGTATTCATGCGGCCCGAGCATAAAGTGCTCATGCGGCTCAATCATGAGGTACTTATACGGCCCAGTCATACAGTATTCATGCGGCCTGATCATAAAGTGCTCATGCGGCTTAACCATGAGGCACTTATGCGGCTCAGACATGAAGTGTTCATGTGGATCAGTCTTGAGGCACTTATGCGGTTCAAGTTCGAATGAGCAGTGGTTAAGCGGCCCAGCCCATGTGGCCCTAACATACAGAACACATGCGGTCGAAATAAGATAGGGCATGCATCGACCAGGCTTAAAGCACAGAGGCAGTATAAGACAGGCCCATACATGAAATATGCAATATGGCCATTCAAAATTTCAGTCATCGCCTTCCCATCATCCTTACTTTTGATAGGGAGTTGCACGTCGAAAAGAATGGAAGGAGAGTATTCCGCTCTCGAGGGAGAAGCAAGTCCCTTTACTTTGGCCGTCGTACCAGTCGACTTGGAAGCTTTTGTAACCATAGCATAAAGTATGATGAAGTAGAAGGAAAAGAAGGTGAAAGAGGAAAATCTCTCTCCGAATGACCCCTATTTATAGAGTTGCTCAAAAGTGTCTCTTCGATTCTCGAGATCATTAAAGATAATGACGACGTTTGGGGACTTTATCCCTAAATAACCGTCGACTTTAACTTTAAGAGCGCCTCTTCGATTCTCGAGATCATTAAAGATAATGTCAACGTTTGGGGACTTTATTCCTAGTAACCGTTGACTTTATCTCGAAAAGATATCCACAACCGAATCAAGAAAACTAAATGCAGCAGTGACAGCTGGCAGCTGATGGGGTCTCTCTGCAGCTCGAGGTTTTCCTACAGCTCAAGATTTCCCTGCAGCTCAAAAAATCCCTGCGACTTGAAGACTCCTTGCGGCTTGACATATCTCCATGCTTCTTATTCAAAGTATTCCAAATTTGCAATTTAAAAACTTTGAAGGAGGTCTTATAGAAGCATAGAAAATATGTGGTTCATACGGATCACAATTTGTCGCATATGTACTTTGGGCCAAACAGGTCCGCATAAAGGAAAGTCGCATGGCAGGTTCAGTGCCTTATGCGACCCAGATGCAGAAGAATGATATGCGGCCAAGAGGATCAGTTCGTCTGATAAAGCTGACAAGTTCTGTCAAAACTGACAAAAATGACAGCTTAGACACTTTGACAAAAAGATAAGACGTGGGACGTCACCAAAAGCAGGGCTCATACGCTTTCATGCGGCCAGAAGGAGTGTCACCTAAGCCGCATGAACCTTATGCGGATCATACATATGCGGCCCCAAAGTCACCGAACTTTATGCGGCCAAGGGTGACTATGACCCAAGCCGCATGAACTTTATGCGGCCAAAGTACATAATCTATGCGGCTTAAATCCTTAAACTATATATGGGCTAAGAAAGTTTGCGACTTAAGCCGCATGAGTCTCATGCGGCCCCATATTGTCAAAAATTGAGAGACTCATGCGGCTCAAAATGATTCCTGCGACAAGACATGTGGCAGGCTGGCCAAGTCTTAACTGTCCAGATTTGCTGCAACAAAATCCCAATAAATCGACAGATGGCGGCCAAAGAGTGGGTCTTCACATGCTAATTAGCCACGTGGCCACATGCCATCTATACGGCTCAACATACATACTACTATAAATAGCAGGGTGCCATACCCTTACAAAAGGCTGGCAACCTTCGAAAAGCAATATCTTCAGGAGCTAAGGACTGCGTCAGATAGTCCAAGAAGTAAGGCAGAGTTGATAACACTTTCCCGAGCCTCTACCGTCACCTCCTAGAATCAAAACTAAACAATTATACTTAGATTATTTCCTATGATTTCTTTCTAGGCTTTTCTTTGTACAAGCGAGTTTGCAATCAATTTTAGTTTTTCTGTAATACCTGTCTTTGATTTTTTTTATGGCAAACAGTATTAATTTTTGTTGGTTTCATGTACAGGATAAACTTTTACGCTGAATTTAAGAGGTCGATCTCTTGCCTTATTTATAATGGAGTCCACGAAACTAAAGCATCGCCTCGCAACGGACTAAGGCATGGGCACGGTAAGCCGAATGAGTTGGGTAGTTCAACGAAGCAAAAAGTCCTTGAATGGTTAAGTTAGAAGAGTTGGCCGTGCAACAAAGTAAAGGAATTGAGCCGCATCGGCTCGACAAAATAACAAGTCGTATCGGCATAAGATGGAAGACTATGACTGTCATGACCCGCACCCGCTTGTCGGACGCGAGAGCATGATCAAGCCAGCTACATATCAAGCAGACTCCAGCCCGACTCGAATACGTAAACGCTGTCACGACTATGGTATACTGCCAAATCCTGGCAAACAAATCTATATCTTAAATCCATAATAAGTATACGAAATATGGATAAACACTATGGGTCGTGGTCTGCAGCCCACTAGCATAAATGTCCGATAAGACTCAAAGAATATAACTAGAGTCTCTAAAGTGAATCAATAAACAAGATAACTCGTGATAAGGAATGTAAAGCACGAAAGGATAACAAATATAATAATGATACCTGAATCCCACAAGAATGGTAAATCCTCCGCCATCCAGAACTCCTAGCTAACTCCATACAATCGCTAAACCTGAAGAGATCATCAGGTCCTTAGAGGACATAGAAAGATATATAATATACATGCCTATCTAATAGTTTTATCATGCGCAAGAGGATAAACAAGAAAACAGGAACACGACAAATAACTACGAACACGAACACGAACACTAACACGAACACTAGAACAACTACGCATAAATGAACTTCCGAATGAACGATATATGAGATCAATGGAAGAACCAAACCCTCATCCCGAGTGTGGACTCACGGGTTTGAACTAAGCACTAACCTTTGTCCCGAGTGTGGACTCTCTGGTTAGTTCATGGTAAAGCACCCTCGTCCCGATTATGGACTCTCTGGCGCAAGTACTACATCCTCGTCCCGAGTGTAGACTCTTTGATGTAAACACCCTCGTCCCGAGTGTAGACTCTCTAGTGCAAGTCAAGTTAAGTCAACACCCTCGTCCCGAGTGTGGACTCTCTGGTACAAATAATCGACATCCTCGTCTCGAGTGTGGACTCACAGATGTAAACAGATCAAGAAAAACACCCTCATCCAGTATGTAGACTCTCTGGTGCCAAGAAAATAATATCAAGGATTTAGCAGTTCAATTACACGTACTCGTTCTATGACACGACTTAAGCAAGGTACTTACGAGAAACTTTAAGTGTGAACTACAAGACCAAACATGAACACGGCTATATGCAATGAAAATAACTCAAAAGAATATAATACGAAAAGTACATGTTCATAAACAACCAAAACTAAAAAATAAAATATAATTCTTGTAAATAAAACTGTAGAGGGAGGGAAGGTAAACTTGCCTGGTGGTAGCACGAAGAGCCAACAAGATACCGTCAACTAGTACGCCAAATAAGTCCAAATCTCACAACTGTCTTCGAAAGCTGAAACAAACATTGCCAACATTCTCAGAATAGTCAAATTAGCTAGGATTGCCTGTCCTTAAGCCCAATTCTGGACACAGAGGCAAAATGGTAATTTCGGGCCAAAACGGTATCCGCCGTTGGACCCGTTTTGCACCGAAAAACGTGCCAGAGTCAATGATCTCTAAAGTCATCAAACTACATATCTACGGATTCGTTTGGATGATACGAACCCAATGGTATGTCCAGTTTTGAATTCCGGTGGGCCATACGCAAAATCGCCTGTTGAATCGGATCGTGGAGCCCGCGTAACGGCGATCCGATCAACTGTCTCAAAATCGGACCAAACTTGGCATACAGGACCAAAAAATGATACGGTCCTGATGGTGTATGTTTTGTCTCGATGACGAATGTGCACAAAGTAATTGAGAAGTTTGCACAGAGGCCGATACGGTGAATTTCGATAGATACGCATCAAATTTGTCGCGCACACGCGACCAATTTGAATTTCGTTAAAGCCCACACGACCACGAAGCCGTTATGCACCTTTCGATGCTTTCAGTTCGCGACCACGTCGCCCGGAATGCCGGGACGCACGTCGTATCGAAGGTTTTCTATTTTTTTCAAAAACTGTTTTTCATATTTTTCTTGATTTTTAACCATGAATTATTTCCAGTATAATACCTTAAATACAATTCTACGAAAAGGAGTTCGATCTCGTATAGGTTTTCTACAGGTCTGTTTAAATGGATTTTTAAAAAGGTTATTGGGTTAACGAGGATTCGTTCGTAATGATGAGTACTTTGATTACTTAATGTCCTGTTTTGAACAGGATTTTGGTTCGACTTTGTGTCGATTTCTTGGTCGATCGAAGGGTTTTCGACAAATTCCCTTTGAAGGGTTTTGAAGAGGATCAATTAGACTACACGTATAAATTTATAGTTTGAAATTCTATTGATCGATGGAAGAGAAATAGTACCTCGAAGTCGCTATGTCAACTGCTTACTGCTGCTGTTCTGTTCCAGCGCATGTACGCGCTGTCCGCGGCTTGGCCGGCCGCCTCCGACGCTCGCACGGTGGCGTGCGGCCATGCGTAATCCTCCCAGGGTGGCTGGGGGTCGGCGAAGGTTGCTAGGGTTTATTGGTTTGTCGAGCTTCTCATTTTCTCGTATATATACATGTTCTTTGACCGAACAGAGGCTCGACTAAAGGCTGGGCATTAGTTGTTGTTGCCTGGTTTATTTGGGCTTGAGGGAGTGGTGGGCTCGGCTGGGATAGGAGACCTTGGGGTTTGGGCTTTGCAATTCACATGAGGTGGTCGGCTGGGGAAGGGCTGTAGGCATGTGGGCTGTGGCTGGGCCATTCTATTTCTAGTTTAAATATATATATACAATATATTTATATATATATATATATATATACATACACATACACACTATAAATTTATATATACATACTCACATATATAATATATATACACATTTATATCCGTATACTTATATAACTCTCTATATATATTTACTTATATAACTCTCTCTATATATATTTACCTATATAACTCTTTATTTATTTATAAATATCATACCTACCACTACAACCATAAATATTTACAACAACCAAAAATATCCTAATGTAACCGCGTTTTTTGAATTTTTTGAAATTTTATATTTTATGGGATTTTATAATTTAGCCATATTTTATTTTATGGTTTGTTACGAGAATATTTAATTGATTTACCTATTTTTATAATATAATTTTCTAAATGGATATTAATTTAGAGCAATTTGAATTTGGTTTCAAATTTTAGTTTCCCTCCATTTGTAACAACCAATAACCAATTGTAACTAATTTTCTAACTGAATTCTTGATATTCTTGCAATTAATTAAAAGGGGAGGGACTTTTGTGTAAATTGTCAATTTTGTGGAAGGGCTTATGTGAAATTTTTATATTCATTATATTCTCACCTCTCTCTCTCTCTTCTTATTTCTGGATTAAGAACAGAGAGCTGAGCTCTCTTCCTTCTCCTCTTCCAATTTCAAAAAAAACCCTAACCCTAAGATTTGTGGAGAGCCGACCTCCCCAAACTCTTCCACAGCAGAGCCCTTTCCTCCTTCCCCAAATTGGAGCTGTAGCCCTAACCCTAGTTTTATCCTCGGCGACGTGCAGCTCGGCGCACGGCGTTCTCCTCACCGGCGCGCGGCTACGAGTTCCTCCGACGGCGTTTCGTGTTTCCGAACGACGACAACACGAATTCCTCAGGCAATTTTCCTAGCGACGTTCGTGTTCCCAAACGACGACATCACGAGTTCCTCCGGCGATCATTCCTTCCTCGATTCGCATTTTCGGACAAATTGATCAAGTCTCCTTATCGATCTACTGTTGGATCTGATCGAATTAGAGGAGAACACCATGATTCGCTATTTTCTGGTAAGCTGGATCAACTCTTTCTTGATTCTTAATTTTCTTGATTTCTTGAGTTCTTAAAGAATCGAATTTCCAACCTTGAGATTTTGTTCTTTGTGTATGCTTGGGTTCTGTTCGTTGAAATGATGCATTGGGACCGCGAATGGTAGCTGGACCTGAAAATCTGCGTCCAGCTTATTGGACCGTGTCCTCACCCAACTGGATCTTCAGGTATTTGACCTATCCTTCTGTGATGGAAATCACTGCTTGAATTTCTGAGAATGTAATGTGATCGGGATCAGTTTCTTTTAGTTTTGTGGGTGGGCTTGGACCAGCTGTTGTTGTGTTCGTGTGTGCATTTCGGGAGCTGGTTCAACGATGGGGTCGTGTGTATTTCATCTGCTGGAATGGAATAGCCAGGGGCGGGATTTCCTATTTTGTTTTAACAAGTTGGTTCAAAATTCTATTTTGATTTTTGGTAATAGTTGTTTGTATATTTTTCTGTTCTAAATTTTTGGTTCGATTTGGTTGTATAATTCTCTTGGATTTGGGAATAGAGTTGGCGCGGTTTAGATTTGATATGGTTCTGTGTTCTTTAAATGTATTGGAAGTTCAAATTAGGATGAAGTAGCTGTTGGGATTACGGCCCAGTAAAATGCAGGTTTCAGTTTGGTTTTGAATTTGCACAGATGTTGAGTCAAGGTGTGGGTTGACTGGTGTTTTGCAAACTACTTACTCTCTATAACATACTTCTGAGTTTTTTTAACAAGTGTGTCGAGGCAAGCTGGATTGATGGAAATGGGTCTATCTTGATTTTGGGAATGCTGTTGGGTAGTTGTGTTGGTAGATAGCTGCGATCAGGTGCCAGTTTGGTTTGGGTGCAGGTGATCGACTGTGGGTTGCAATATATAGTTATGAACCTAGGTGGAAGACCCAATTTAAATTTTGCAACTTAGGGCTGAGGGTTTCAAGCCTGTAGCGGATAGCCCAACATATTAAATCGCTTATTAAGGAGGGTTTGTAGACTGAGTCTAATGCCAGTTGTTTGAAATTTTGTATCAAATGTCTTAATACTATAATATTAATTTCTAGCATCTGTTGCTGCTTAAAAATGTTTCAATTGGGGATTATAATTATAGTTAAATATTTATTATTTCTTTACTTAAACTCATACGTATTTATTTATATGCAAATGAGTTGGGATTATATACTATGTGGTTGGCAGTAATAATTAGTAAGTGAATTAAATAGGTAAATAAGTTATAATTATATATGTAGATACATGTAACTATATAATTGGTATATATACATGCATAAGTATTTTATATGTATATCTATAAGCATTCCTACCATATACAAGTAATTATATCTATAATATTGGTAATAGTTTGGTATAATTATCTATATTTTAAAGAGTATTATGAATATTACTATAGTAAATAAATTCTAAAATATTTTTAATTATATATATATATATATATATATATATATATTTTTTTTTTATATATATATATATATATCCAATTAGGTACTATATAAATTCATAACCTTCATAATCAAGAGGTACTATATAGTACCTAATTGGATATATATATATATATATATATATATATATATATATAATATATATATATATATATATATATATATATATATATATATATATATATATTTTTTTTTTTTTTTATATATATATATTTGTGTTTGCCTAAGCTTATGGTTTAAGTTTAATGATATTTCAAGTGTTATTTCAAATATTATCATAAACTTAGTTTCCACATTATTTTGCTATTTAGTTTCTAATTTTCTTACTAGTTAGTAAATATAAATGTTTAATTAGTAATACTATGTTGCTAGTCTCTATATAGATAGATAGGGTTTTTATATAACTAGTTTATAGATAAAAAGATGATAGATGGGTAGATGATGTCATGATTAGAATCTAACAAATTCTTACTTAAACTCTAGGTGGAAGACTTTGGATATTGATTTGCAAGGACAAAGGCAAGTACACCGACTCGATCTCTTTACTCTGTATTCTCTGTCTTGCTTCATGTTCTCATATTGACACGTTGTACACACGACTGTTCATTGTTCATTGTTCATTGTTCACCGTTCATCTCGTTCATAGTTCATTATTCTTACTTGTACATTGGGGTGGGAAAAAACTACAGATATGTGACCAATCCTATTTTAGCTAGGTATTGACTAATATCTTAGGTCTCACATCGTGCATGTGAGACTCTAAGCCGTACCATTGTTCATTGTTCACTATTTATTGTTTACCCAGCCGGTCACATACTCTGATAGTTATTTCACTTACATGTTACACTGATAGCATAGTTCATTGTTTCTGGATCCGGTACTATAGTTTTATTGTTATTCATGTACCACTATTTTATGTTCCTGTTTGGTACCATAGTTCATCTTGTGATTCATTTTCATGCATTTCAATTTACATTGTTTAGAGCTTCTTGTCAGGGTTGTACTTTGCTCTTTTCCTGACAGGATACGTTGCAGGTTTCCTTGTTGATGTTGTACCACCTTGGGCCAGAGCTCGAAGATGGTGGAGTTGTGTTTCAGGATGGGCTTAGAGTTGCAGTGCCTAGATTAGATCATTTTTCTAACTATTAGAATTGCATCATGTATTTTGTATTGAGGATTCAAGATTGTATAAATTTATTCTGGTTACCGGATTTGTCTCCAGATGATGTTGTATTGACTTGATAGTTTATGGAGATCTTTTCTGGGAACGTGTATAGTAGTTGTGATTGTCACGCCCCGCTCCTGTAGGAGCGATCGTCCTCGCTAAGGCATGATGCCGCACGAGCCTAGATTGCGCTCATTCAAGACGGGTTCCATAACGGCCGATTTCAGCGGCTGCGACGGGGTCGTTGCACAGAAGTCCCATGCAGAGACATTGAATAATAAAAGCAGAAATTAGAACAAAACACAAGTTATTCAAAAGAAGCTCTTTATTGATATTGAAATATAGATTACAATGGGGCGCAAGGCCAAGATTACAATCACTCAAATCTACTCATCTCACATTACAATCACTCAGCTCTCTCATCTCTCAATACCAGTCTTGAGCCGGCGGAAGCTTCGGAAGGCGATATCCATACATTATGTCCCGTATAAGTCTTTACTCCATGCGGCCGCATGCTTCGAATTGCCAAGGAACTCCGTGCCTCGACGCATCCAAGCGCGCTCCGCGCCACGAGCTTCTACCTGTGCCGGCACATAAAAACTATGTAGGTGTCAGTACTCAACTATATTGGTGGAATGAGCTCCTCGCCCACCCATACAAACCCAACACATTTGATTTACTTTGTGCAGCATAGTCACTTGTTATCAATTGTCTTTCTAGTCTTGCCTTAGGATTATTTTAGGACCGACGCCTTGGCCTATTTCGTGTCTTTAGACCATCCCGTGCTTGCAACATCAACGTTAACTCAAGTCGTGTTTTGCCTTATGGCCCAAAATCAGAGACGTAACTACGCGATGGGGATCCATTTTCGTGTGACCGTGCTTCAAACCCTTGCTGAGACCGTGCCTCGCCACTCAAATCATAAGACTCAATCATATCGCCGCCTCGCGGCCCTTGCCGCCTCGCGGCCCTTGATACTTTGACCACCAACTAACCCAATTAAGACTTGTGGGCTAAGTGCCACTCGACCGACTTTGCCTTGTGACATTCCTGACTTAAACTCAAGACAACTCAAACCATAACTTATGCAACTTATATGCCAACAACTTAGGACCGACGCCGCATTTTGTGCCGTAGCACGTCGCCTATGTTGATGCCAAATCTTAGGCCCAAACACTTGTGTTCCAATCATACATACATTCAACAAGACTAAATCCAAAGGCACACATGTGGATTGTCGCTCGTGCCGACCCATCTATATGAATTGATCACTAACATCAAAAGCTATCCTGGACTATAGCCTTGCCATTCGGCAACCCTTTCAACGCAAGTAGCTAGCCCCGCTGAAAGTTCCCGAATGAACCGAGCGGTTCGTCCACCTACGGCTATACCTATTTCCCTCTGGAACGACGCGGTCCCATGGCTCCCAGGGTTGCCGCTCATGGAAACTCCTCCTTGTCGACAAGTTGTCCAATGACCATGCAAGACTCGACACAAACTGACGTCTCACACAGTCATTCCTCTTCCAATGTTACCATCTCTTTCAAAACCAATATCAAACCTTCTATCATTTGAGACCCCTCGGCGACCCACGGTCACGAGCATTCTTTCTATCATTTGAGACCCCTCGACGACCCACGGTCGTGAACATTCTTTCCATGTTACCATATCATTTCATTCAACTCAATGCCTATTCAATAGTCCGTTCTCCAAAACCCATTCAATCAACCGTGGTTCATGCCCTAAACACTAAGTCCGTGCATCATGCCTCAAACCGACTTCCGATAGCCTAACATAACTTGCCTGACTTAAACGCACAACGACACGACGGGCAAAGGCTGCGTCAAGCCTCGCATAGTGGAAACGTGCCGCACATGCGTTTGACTTCTAAACGACCAAGTCATTTGGGCGCCTAGACTTATATCATAAGCCGTGCAACGCAACTCAATACATAGGACAAGCCAAGGCTATGCCAAGCCTTGGACGATAGGACCGTGCATGCTTTATAAAGCATTTATGCGGGCAACGGCTATGACTTAGGCTACGATCATGACTTTGCCTACTCAATCAACTTTCCTTCTCCTAAGCCATGGGACGAAGGACCGAGTGTCATTTTCAAAGCACGCCGTGTACCAACTCTAAGCCGACCTTTGGACCTTTCCATAATCTAACATAATTCGACCCGTCGGGATTATTTCCTTTAGCTATGTGGATTCGTCTCTTTATTATCAAGCCTACTTGTGTAAGTTGAAAATATGCGATTTATTATGTGAAGGCTAAGATGAGGCAAGTTCACCGAAACTATCCCACCTGAGCGAGCGGTCGCCTCGACCGAGCGATGTCTCCAAGTAGCCGTTGCGAGGCTAAGTCCGAACGCTGTTGGCATTTTGATTCTGTCGATTGACTGAGCGGGATGGGGCACTACAGTGATGTTTTACATTTCTTGTATCTTGGAGTTTTCCTTAGAATTGTACAGCTTACTTCCTCGTGTCCTTCGACGAAGGCTGGACGTGTCCGACTCGTGTCCGATTATTCGGGAGCGGGTCGTGACATATTTTTAGTGGTGGCCCATGCAGGTCTGTCCTAATAGCACTTAGGCTATAAAGTGCTATTCGGGGACCAGCGAAACTTAGAAAAACTTAGGAAAACTTATCACAGCATAAGATCCATGGGAAATGGTTATGGTTATAGTTTACTTGGTTACTTATTCTCCTATAGTTTAGGCCATATTTAACCGGTTTTCTATTTTTCAGGTGGTTCAGACACGCAACACCGAGATTTTTAATTCCCATGCACTTAGGCTCTGGGCTTATTATCTATATAATTTTGCTAGTAGGAATATTTGATTAATAATATTTAATCTTTCCTATATTAGTACCTAGTTTTTCTAAAACTTCCTTGTTTGTTATTTGAGACTTCGTTTCATATTCAAGATTTGTCTTTGTAGCCTCCTTGTCCTAGTAAAACTCCTTATTTTCTAAAGAACAGATAACTTCGCTTTCCATCATGATTAGGACTTAGAACTCGTTTGAATTTTCATAAACTCCTTTGAAATTCCTTTGGATAATTTGAGAGAGTATTCGGCGACCTACTATGATGTGGCAGATGCGCACTGCAGTCATTTATTTGGATTATGGAGACCGCGGGTTCATTGTAGTCAGCTGCGCACTGGCGAGGCATGAGCTCTAAGTCAAAGTAATTTCAGGTATTCATAGGTTCTCGGATATTATTAAGGCTATATCCTAAATCATAAAATTTTGATCTCTTCAGTTGTTCCGAGAATATGGATAAAGTTGATAGAAACATTCGGTAATTTATCATTATTTGAGTCATGGAGCCAAAAGGTTCACTGTAGTCAGATGTACACTACACTGGCGGGGCATGAACTCTAGGCAAAGCGATTTCGGATATGTATGGTTTTCGGATACTATTGAGACTATATCCGTGTTATATACCATGTTGACCTCCTATCACTATTGACAATCTTGTCAGAAATTATCTTGATATCGACCTATTTGAAATCTTAGTGGAGATTGTTATAGAATTTTTTTCTCTTAAGTTATCTTGGAAATTTATTAGGACCTTGTTTCAACACATTTTATTTCAATCTCTTTCATGGTTTAATTTTAGTATATTGCATGCATTTGGCTAATGACTCTATATTTTGATAAGTTAAGATTTTTCTTAGTTATAACATTTCTATAGTTGTTGTACTTTAGCACTTAAGAGGCCTAAATAATTTTGATCTATTTTGATAATCTTGTTTAAATAATTTGAATTTTAGTCGTAGTTGCAACAGTTATATTTAAACGATTTTTTTGATGATATCATTTTTGGTACTATATCTTGTCTAAATCATTTTTGATCATTTTAATTATACGTGTCGTACTTAAACTTGGACTATATGTTTAACCAATTTTAATCATTTTTTTAAAAAAATTATTTTTGTACGTATCTTGCCACCTGAAATTTCGGGGACAAAATTTTTCCAAGGGGGATAGATTTGTAACCCCGCATTTTCGAATTTTTTGAAATTTTATATTTTATGGGATTTTATAATTTAGCCATATTTTATTTTATAGTTTGTTATGAGAATATTTAATTGATTTACCTATTTTTATAATATAATTTTCTAAATGGATATTAATTTAGAGCAATTTGAGTTTGGTTTCAAATTTTAGGTTTCCTCCATTTGTAACAACCCATAACCAATTGTAACAAATTTTCTAACTGAATTCTTGATATTTTTGCAATTTATTAAAAGGGGAGGGACTTTTGTATAAATTGTCATTTTTGTGGAAGGGCTTATGTGAAATTTTCATATTCATTATATTCTCACCTCTCTCTCTCTCTTCTTAATTCTGGATTAAGAACAGAGAGCTCGAGCTCTCTTCCTTCTCCTCTTCCAATTTAAAAAAAAACCCTAACCCTAAAATTTGTGGAGAGCCGACCTCTCCAAACTCTTTCACAGCAAAGCCCTTTCCCTCTTCCCCAAATTGGAGCTGTAGCCCTAACCCTAGTTTTCTTCTTGGTGACGTGCGGCTCGGCGCACGGCGTTCTCCTCAGCGGCGCGCGGCTACGAGTTCCTCCGGCGGCGTTTCGTGTTCCCGAACGACGATAGCACGAGTTCCTCCGGCGATTTTCCTAGCGGCATTCGTGTTCCCAAACGATGACATCACGAGTTCCTCCGGCGATCATTCCTTCATCGATTCGCATTTTCGGACAAATCGATCAAGTCTCCTTATCGATCTACTGTTGGATCTGACCGAATTAGAGGAGAACACCACGATTCCCTATTTTCTGGTAAGCTGGATCAACTCTTTGTTGATTCTTAATTTTCTTGATTTCTTGAGTTCTTAGAGAATCAGATTTCCAACCTTGAGATTTTGTTCTTTGTGTATGCTTGGGTTCTGTTCGTTGAAATGATGCATTGGGACCGCGAATGGTAGTTGGACCTGAAAAGCCGCGTCCAGCTTATTGGACCGTGTCCTCACCCAACTGGATCTTCAGGTATTTGACCTATCCTTCTGTGATGGAAATCACTGCTTGAATTTCTGAGAATGTTGTTGGAGTGGGTGGGGTTCCCAACCTATGTGGAGAAGACCCCGGAGTACGACGAGTGTCACGACCCGCACCCTAGAGTAAGGGCACGAGAAGTGGGTACGTCCAGCCTACGCCGCAGTGTCGGCGGTAGAACGCTGTCCTAGGTCACAACATCTAACAATATATAATACCAGGCAGTTTATACTCCCCGAATGGGGGTGACATAGCAAATGTATACTCAATCACAGCTAAGAAAGAAAGTACGATATGATATAGAACTCAAAAGTGAAGTACAGATAATCAGAAGAGTCTAGTGTCTAAGATAACATCTCAGAAACATTCCGAGTACAAGTCTCAACTACAGAATATGAAAGAATATATACATCTCAAAACAACAACTGAAAGCCAAAAACAATGCTGAAAAGAAAGATAAAGCCTAGCTGACTTGCCTAGACTATGGGAGTAGTATCCTGAACTGCAGCTGGGTCCTCCAGAGGAGCCAGGTCGTAGGTGTCGTCTAAGCCTGCTCCGTAATAGGTGGTACAAAGGGCGTCGTCCTCATCCTTTGTAATATTTTCAACAGGTCCAGTCAGGACAGGAGCGAGCACAGTACATCTCATGCAGTTCATATCATGGCAGGAAATATAAAGCAGGCAATAGAATAAAATACATGAAATGCTGTAAGAAGATGTACATGAAACATGAGAGATATTTGATAACTGGAAATATATACATGATAAGTAAGAACAGTAAGTGACTAGTGATTTAGAGTACGAGATGGCATGTAATTGGCTTAGGTTGTACATGATGAACATGAAAGTAACAGAGTGTACATGATGGTAAATCACATGACCATTTATACTCACCCCTACCCACAATTAATACACAAGGATCTAGTCCCGTTACGTTACGTACATGATGTTTTGGTTACACAGGAAACACATGAGGAAACATGAGCGTACATGGAAGAACATGAGAGTACATGAACGTACATGTAAGAACATGAGAGAACATGAGTGTACATGAATAACGCCGAAGCGAGGAATACATGATGTACATGAAACACATGTCATAAAGTATCCGATGCTCCCGCTAAGGGGGATAACATCCCAAGAAAAGATCCGTATAGTACTAATCCGTGATGATAACGTGACAGCATCAAGTAAAAGTAATCTAGAGCGAGAATATAAATCGTGACAAGTATGAAACGATCAGAGAATGTACTCGCCTGTATCTGAATGGCCAGTATGAAAAGTACTGCCCGAGGAGTGGTGTCTGGCTCCTAATCAGAGCAACACAAGTCACAACAAGTCCAGAATAGTAAAATGAAGTCCTAGTATGCATTCTACATGATTCTAGGTCAATCTAGGCCCAAGTCAACTCTTGGTCAACCCTAGAAGTCAAACTAGGTCCACCTTGTCTAAACTAGGCTAAACTCACTAGCTATGTCTAAATAGGCTATACTAGACTCTAACAAGGCTATACACACAACATTCAAGAATTCATAATACCTATGAATATACACTATATCTATAGATACACAATAAACTATACTAAACATTAGGCTTAAACACTATGCATTCTCACATTAATGTGCATCACACATATATCTATAATACACATATGCATAAAGGCATACAATATACTCATGAAACCTATGGGAAGAGAACATGTGGGTGTGTGCACTTGTGTAGAAAGGTAGCTAACAGTTAGAGTAGTGTGTGTGAGTGATACATATATACCTTTATATAGGCATACATACCCATTATCACAACACTAGTACATTTTATCATGCATCACTACATTGCTATATTACTTGCATACATTGCATACATACATTTATATATATATATATCATGTACTTATATATGACTTACTATATATAATCTAACACATATATAAAATATAGGAGAAAAGGGAAAAATGAGAGTGTGAGGGTGTATAAAGTGGACTGTGTGTGTGTGTTGGATGTATAGGCAGTTTAGATGGACTGAATTGACCATGGGCTGTGCAAAATAGGCCTACCATATAGTACCATATCAGGGCTGTGGAATCCTGAGAATGAATTGGCTTGAGTACTCAGGTTAACAGTTTAAGTGAAAGAACCTAGGTTCACATTTCAATACAAACTCAGGTTAACAAGTCCTGAACCCTCAGGTATTTGTGTGACAGTGTCTATGTGTGTGTGAGGGTTGATAGAAATATGAAATCAAGTGTGTGTGTACTGTACAAGTTCTCAGGATTAATCAACCATGTGTGTGTTGACAATTTTCCAGGAAAAATCTCAGGTTTGAAGGCTGTGTGCACTTGTATGGATAACAGTATTACCTAACCCAGATTTCAGGTTAATCATAAACATAGATACATACAGAAAACTAAATTATATGGAACCTATGTGAACCAAACTGAAATCCCAATTTGAATGCCAAGCCAGTCAAGGCAAGTGTCAACATGTTGGAAAACAAAATATCTAGTGTCTCAGGTTTTTGTTAAACATTCTCAGATTTGTGCACATGAGAGTGTGTGTAAATTCTCAGTTACAAGTGTAGATTAGGGTGTGTGTGTACTAGGTGTGAGCAGGAAATATAAAGGAAAGGAAACCAATTCAGTTATTCACAGTTTCCAGTTAGCATATAAATCAAACTCAGGTATTGTTCCCATTTCAGTTTTGAACCAATCTCAGTTTTCAGGTTATTAGAAAATCCCAGATTTCAATCATGCTACCCAATTCAGATTTCTCAGTTTTTCTTACAAACTCAGTTTTGATTAAAATCTCAGTTTTGTCAATAAAACAAATTATCAGGAATTTGAAATGACAGTTCAACTTATCTTGAAATCACAAATCCCTGTCATTTCCTCACACCAACCCATCAACACACAGGTTAGACACATAGATGAAATGAAAATCACATACACACATAATCATTTACCTCACTTTTATAGGTAGAAATAAATCTCAGGTTACCTGTTTTATAACAGTAAACTAAATTGGAAACCAGTATCAGTAAACAATTGGGATAACCAAATAACCAAACAAAAATCGAAGTGAGATAGTGAAACAGGGTGTGCAGGTGTCTAGCAGTTCGTGTCAACCCATAGGCGTGTCCTCGTGTCCAAAACCCAAGCTAAAATAGTGTATATATCAACCTATATATGTATCAGAAAAAGAAATGAAACACAGTCTCGTGCACGTGTGCACGAGGCTCATGTGCACAACAGGGGTCGAACCAAATCTCGTGCTCATAAGCATAGATTAACAACCCATAGGGCTATCCATAGGATACCCTGCATCGTGTCTACGTGGTGACAGGACACGACACAAAGTGCGTGTCAGTGCCCAAATTCGACAGCCGCGCGTACAGTGCATTCCCCGTGCGCGCGCTCGTGCGTGTCCGACACGACACTAAGGTTGTGAAACTCGAGGGTCTGTCTGTCAGTAATGGCCCCCCTCTGGGTCAAATAACTCGTGCCTAAGTGTCGTGTCCACAGAGTTATCACCCCAGAGTAGCAGGGGAAAACTGCAGCCGCGCGCGGCCGTGTGCACGCGCGTGTCCAAGCACGAAAATGACACAAACACGACACGAAATCAAGACACCAACACAGGAATCAAAAGACCACAACAAAACTAATTTTCCTATTCAAAAGAATCAAATCAATCGATCGAAATGCCCTTTGAGGCATTTCGTCGAACACAGTGCCATTGGCACTGATACGTGTCCAGAAAGGACACGAAACCTCCGACACCAAGCTCGAATCTAATCCAAACCCTAGGGGGACCCTTAGGGCTTCCTATTCATAGAGATTGACAGGGATTTCATGAAGATTTGGAGAAGTTACCTTAGTGTGAACTTTCAATAGGAAAGGGGCCTTTCTCTACACTTTGCTTGATGTCCCAAACACCTCAAATCATTAGCAAGCTGAACCAAAACATCATAACAGCAAGAATACTGATATTAGAAGGGTTTGCAACTTGTTTAAGGATTTTAGGAATTAAAATGGAATTAATAGAGAATTTACTAGGGCAAGAACTCACCTCTTTCTTCTTGGATCTACTTTTTCTAAGGAGGGAGGCTAGCCCTAAGTTGAGAGGGGTTTTATAGTGGGAAAAAGGGTATGATGGCTGCCATTAGGTTAGGGTTAGGGTTTAGGATGAGGGGCTAAGGTTCCTCCAACAATTTTTAGCTAATCCAATGGCTCACAATTAAAGTAGCATCCTTTAACTTTTAGCCTAAAATATCTTTCAACAATATCTAGATATTTCACTAAGGTAATTACTTTAATGAAACCCTCTAACTTAGTCTCTAGGTTCATGACTAACAATGTAGATTAGGCTAACTTCTAGGTCAAGACTCAACAATTTAACTAACACATATTTAATTAATATAATTCACAAAATCACAAAAGTGTCAAAATGACTAAAATACCCCTAGGCTTAAAAGTAGAGATTTGAAATCCTAAATACATGATTAGGTCTCATTGGTCATGATTAGTCTTCTAGGTCAGGTATGACTAATGTTACACTAGCAAAACACCAATTCACATTTCACTCAATTAAATAGTTTTAAATTAACTAAAAATCACCAAAAATCATATCATGACTAAAATCAATATTTTAATGATTTAAAATGCAAAATTTCAAATTTACCCTTATTTTGGAAAAGTGGGTGTTACAAGTCTACCCCCCTTAAAAGAATTTCGTCCTCGAAATTAAAATGGTCGTACTCCTCCTAGGTCAAATACCCTTAATCAATTCAAAGTCTTAGAATAGTATCAAAATATTTTACCAATCTATTTTATATAATATAATTAGATTATCATATGCGTCTATCCAGAATCATGATAATCAGAATTTCCTCGCCATATTAGTAAGTAAGGCTACGGCACCCATGGAGTCTGCAGCACAGACTATGCCCTCGTCGTACCAACTAATATAACTATAGGAGACTCTAGATTTCATAATTTAGGCGACCTAGCCCATATGATTCGGTAAAAGGTTAAATCAACAACAAAACATACAGATTCTAAATTATCAACAATAGGAAAGATAGGAACAGATGGAATTGAATTTCAAGATGGAAACAACGAGGCAAGGTAGGAATGGAATCGAAAAGAACAGAACCTGCAAGTGCCTCTCCTACTGCCTGAGCATCCTCAAACGTCATGGCGTAAGCTCGCCCCTGCTGGCCTCCTCTAGCCTGCTGCTGGCCTACTGGAGCCCTGGCTCCTGCTCCCTGAGCTGTCCGTCCCACAGACTTGGGACACTCTCTCAACTGATGATCTGATGATCCACAGAGTAGGCACTTGCCTAGCCTCATCCTGCACTCACCCCAATCGTGCCCTGGTTTCTTACAGAAAGGGCAAAAGGTAACCTGCTGCTGTCTAGGGGCCTGCTGCTGTCTCTGCTGCTGCTGCTGCCTCTGCTGGAACGGCTGCGCTGGAACTGCCTCGGCTGCTGGTGCTGAACGTGAGGCCTCTTGGCCTGGCCTCCGCTACTGCTTGCCCCCCAACTGGGTCTCGTCCCCTCTTGAGCCTAAGCTCAAGATCATCCTCTGCCAATAAGGCTCCTGTCAGAATCTCCTCGAAGGTGGCATCCCTGTTGCCCTTGGTCAAGGACTTGACCTCCCTGACCAGACCCTTCCGGAACCTCTGGGCCTTCGCTGTCTCGCTCAATCCCTCAACAAACCTGCCGAGACGGCCAAATTCTCCCGCATACTCCTCTACTGAGAGGCTCCCCTGGACCAAGCTCTCAAACTGCGTCTCTAAGGCTCTGACTGCAGAATCTGGGAAGAACTTCTTCTTGAAGAAGCCCCTGAACTGCTCCCAAGTCTGCCCTGGTACCCCCACCTGGGGTCCGACTGATACCAGGTGCGAGCAAGATCTCGCATCCGGCTAGCTGCAGCCTCTATCTGGAGATCTGCTGGAATCCTGGCCAAGCGGAAGATCTCCTCCAGATGCTCGATCCACTCGTCAGCATATATAATCCCCTCTGTCCCCAAGAAGTCTCTGGGGCTCATCTTCTGGAATTGCTCGATCCCAGGTGTCTTCGGCTGCTGCACCACTGGTCGAGCCGCGGCTGTCGTGACGGCCAACTCCATGCCTCTATCCTGTCGAACCTGCTGTCTGTCCATGAACTGCTGGAAGTAGGCAAACATCTGTGCCGCGTCCACGTGTCCTGTAGGTGGCGGCTGTCGGAAAGACATCTCTGGAGTGACTGGGTCCTGCCTCCGAACTCGTGGAGACACACCCTCAGCTGCTGCTGAAGTCCCAATATGGAGAGAGGGCAGGAGCTGTAGCCTCCCGTCCCTGCCGAACTGGCTGAGAGGTAGCAGTCCCCTCTACAGTATCTCCCTGAATGGCACGCTGTAACCGCGTCTCCACCATCCTGAAGACAGATCAAACAAGGATATCAATTGCTGAGAAAGAAGCGATAAATCAAGGGAGGACAGTTTATTTCCAAAAGAAAGTATTCAAGTAGCAAGAATTTGATAACAAGAATCAAGTTAAGAGCTTTTCCTAATGTGATTGAGTACCCCAAAATATTCTACTCCTACTGCAGCTGTAGTGATACTCTAGTTCGAATACCACTATAAACTCGACCTGCATGGGCCACCACTAAAAATGTCACGACCCGCACCCTAGAGTAAGGGCACGAGAAGTGGGTACGTCCAGCCTACGCCGCAGTGTCGGCGGTAGAACGCTGTCCTAGGTCACAACATCTAACAATATATAATACCAGGCAGTTTATACTCCCCGAATGGGGGTGACATAGCAAATGTATACTCAATCACAGCTAAGAAAGAAAGTACGATATGATATAGAACTCAAAAGTGAAGTACAGATAATCAGAAGAGTCTAGTGTCTAAGATAACATCTCAGAATTCCGAGTACAAGTCTCAACTACAGAATATGAAAAATATATACATCTCAAAACAACAACTGAAAGCCAAAAACAATGCTGAAAAGAAAGATAAAGCCTAGCTGACTAGCCTAGACTATGGGAGTAGTATCCTGAACTGCAGCTGGGTCCTCCAGAGGAGCCAGGTCGCAGGTGTCGTCTAAGCCTGCTCCGTAATAGGTGGTACAAAGGGCCTCGTCCTCATCCTCTGTAATATTTTCAACAGGTCCAGTCAGGACAGGAGCGAGCACAGTACATCTCATGCAGTTCATATCATGGCAGGAAATATAAAGCAGGCAATAGAATAAAATACATGAAACGCTGTAAGAAGATGTACATGAACAGGAAGATATTTGAACTGGAAATATATACATGATAAGTAAGAACAGTAAGTGACTAGTGATTTAGAGTACGAGATGGCATGTAATTGGCTTAGGTTGTACATGATGAACATGAAAGTAACAGAGTGTACATGATGGTAAATCACATGACCATTTATACTCACCCCTACCCACAATTAATACACAAGGATCTAGTCCCGTTACGTTTACATGATGTTTTGGTTACACAGGAAACACATGAGGAAACATGAGCGTACATGGAAGAACATGAGAGTACATGAACGTACATGTAAGAACATGAGAGAACATGAGTGTACATGAATAACGCCGAAGCGAGGAATACATGATGTACATGAAACACATGTCATAAAGTATCCGATGCTCCCGCTAAGGGGGATAACATCCCAAGAAGAGATCCGTATAGTACTAATCCGTGATGATAACGTGACAGCATCAAGTAAAAGTAATCTAGAGCGAGAATATAAATCGTGACAAGTATGAAACGATCAGAGAATGTACTCGCCTGTATCTGAATGTCCAGTATGAAAAGTACTGCCCGAGGAGTGGTGTCTGGCTCCTAATCAGAGCAACACAAGTCACAACAAGTCCAGAATAGTAAAATGAAGTCCTACTATGCATTCTACATGATTCTAGGTCAATCTAGGCCCAAGTCAACTCTTGGTCAACCCTAGAAGTCAAACTAGGTCCACCTTGTCTAAACTAGGCTAAACTCACTAGCTATGTCTAAATAGGCTATACTAGACTCTAACAAGGCTATACACACAACATTCAAGAATTCATAATACCTATGAATATACACTATATCTATAGATACACAATAAACTATACTAAACATTAGGCTTAAACACTATGCATTCTCACATTAATGTGCATCACACATATATCTATAATACACATATGCATAAAGGCATACAATATACTCATGAAACCTATGGGAAGAGAACATGTGGGTGTGTGCACTTGTGTAGAAAGGTAGCTAACAGTTAGAGTAGTGTGTGTGAGTGATACATATATACCTTTATAGGCATACATACCCATTATCACAACACTAGTACATTTTATCATGCATCACTACATTGCTATATTACTTGCATACATTGCATACATACATTATATATATAATATATATATATTATATATTATATATATATATATATATATATCATATATATATATACTATATATATATATATATACATGTACTATATAACACTATATATAATCTACATATACAAAATATAGAGAAAAGGGAAAATGAGGTGTGGGGTGTATAAAGTGGACTGTGTGTGTGTGTTGGATGTATAGGCAGTTTAGATGGACTGAATTGACCATGGGCTGTGCAAAATAGGCCTACCATATAGTACCATATCAGGGCTGTGGAATCCTGAGAATGAATTGGCTTGAGTACTCAGGTTAACAGTTTAAGTGAAAGAACCTAGGTTCACATTTCAATACAAACTCAGGTTAACAAGTCCTGAACCCTCAGGTATTTGTGTGACAGTGTCTATGTGTGTGTGAGGGTTGATAGAAATATGAAATCAAGTGTGTGTGTACTGTGCAAGTTCTCAGGATTAATCAACCATGTGTGTGTTGACAATTTTCCAGGAAAAATCTCAGGTTTGAAGGCTGTGTGCACTTGTATGGATAACAGTATTACCTAACCCAGATTTCAGGTTAATCATAAACATAGATACATACAAAAACTAAATTATATGGAACCTATGTGAACCAAACTGAAATCCCAATTTGAATGCCAAGCCAGTCAAGGCAAGTGTCAACATGTTGGAAAACAAAATATCTAGTGTCTCAGGTTTTTGTTAAACATTCTCAGATTTGTGCACATGAGAGTGTGTGTAAATTCTCAGTTACAAGTGTAGATTAGGGTGTGTGTGTACTAGGTGTGAGCAGGAAATATAAAGGAAAGGAAACCAATTCAGTTATTCACAGTTTCCAGTTAGCATATAAATCAAACTCAGGTATTGTTCCCATTTCAGTTTTGAACCAATCTCAGTTTTCAGGTTATTAGGAAATCCCAGATTTCAATCATGCTACCCAATTCAGATTTCTCAGTTTTTCTTACAAACTCAGTTTTGATTAAAATCTCAGTTTTGTCAATAAAAAAATTCTCAGGAATTTGAAATGACAGTTCAACTTATCTTGAAATCACAAATCCCTGTCATTTCCTCACACCAACCCATCAACACACAGGTTAGACACATAGATGAAATGAAAATCACATGCACACATAATCATTTACCTCACTTTTATAGGTAGAAATAAATCTCAGGTTACCTGTTTTATAACAGTAAACTAAATTGGAAACCAGTATCAGTGAACAATTGGGATAACCAAATAACCAAACAAAAATCGAAGTGAGATAGTGAAACAGGGTGTGCAGGTGTCTAGCAGTTCGTGTCAACCCATAGGCGTGTCCTCGTGTCCAAAACCCAAGCCAAAAGTGTATATATCAACCTATATATGTATCAGAAAAAGAAATGAAACACAGTCTCGTGCACGTGTGCAGAGGCTCATGTGCACAACAGGGGTCGAACCAAATCTCGTGCTCATAAGCATAGATTAACTACCCATAGGGCTATCTAGGACACCCTGCATCGTGTCTACGTGGTGACAGGACACGACACGAAGTGCGTGTCCCCAAATTCGACAGCCGGCGCACAGTACATTCCCCGTGCGCGCGCTCGTGCGTGTCCGACACGACACTAAAGGTTGTGAAACTCGAGGGGGGGTCTGTCAGTGATGGCCCCCCCTCTGTGTCAAATAACTCGTGCCCAAGTGTCGTGTCCACAGAGTTATCACCCCCGAGTAGCAGGGGAAAACTGCAGCCGCGCGCGGCCGTGTGCACGCGCGTGTCCAAGCACGAAAATGACACAAACACGACACGAAATCAAGACACCAACACAGGAATCAAAAGACCACAACAAAACTAATTTTCCTATTCAAAAAGAATCAAATCAATCGATCGAAATGCCCTTTGAGGCATTTCGTCGAACACAGTGCCATTGGCACTGATACGTGTCCAGAAAGGACACGAAACCTCCGACACCAAGCTCGAATCTAATCCAAACCCTAGGGGGACCCTTAGGGCTTCCTATTCATGGAGATTGACAGGGATTTCATGAAGATTTGGAGAAGTTACCTTAGTATGAACTTTCAATAGGAAAGGGGCCTTTCTCTACACTTTGCTTGATGTCCCAAACACCTCAAATCATTAGCAAGCTGGACCAAACCATCATAACACAATACTGATATTAAAGGGTTTGCAACTGGTTTAGGATTTTAGGAATTAAAATGGAATTAATAGAATTTACTAGGGCAAGAACTCACCTCTTTCTTCTTGGATCTAATTTTTCTAAGGAGGGAGGCTAGCCCTAAGTTGAGAGGGGTTTTAGTGGGAAAAAGGGTATGATGGCTGCCATTAGGTTAGGGTTAGGGTTTAGGATGAGGGGCTAAGGTTCCTCCAACAATTTCTAGCTAATCCAATGGCTCACAATTAAAGTAGCATCCTTTAACTTTTAGCCTAAAATATCTTTCAACAATATCTAGATATTTCACTAAGGTAATTACTTTAATGAAACCCCTCTAGTCTCTAGGGTCATGATTAACAATGTAGATTAGGCTAACTTCTAGGTCAAGACTCAACAATTTAACTAACACATATTTAATTAATATAATTCACAAAATCACAAAAGTGTCAAAATGATAAAATACCCCTAGGCTTAAAAGTAGAGATTTGAAATCCTAAATACATGATTAGGTCTCATTGGTCATGATTAGTCTTCTAGGTCATGTATGACTAATGTTACACTAGCAAAACACAATTCACTCACTCATTAAATAGTTTTAAATTAACTAAAAATCACCAAAAATCATATCATGACTAAAATCAATATTTTAATGATTTAAAATGCAAAATTTCAAATTTACCCTTATTTTGGAAAAGTGGTGTTACAACGAGCGCGTTCGTATGTCGAAGAGCTCGGGAAGTAGGCGACGCGGAGTTGCTACTGCTGTTGCTGCCCCTAAGGGAGATTCTGCCTGGGCCTGCCGAGTTCGGCCCGAACTCGGTCCCAGGCGAGTTCTGGCCGAACTCGGTCTGGCTGCTCCAGGATTTGCGAGTAGGTGCTGATGCCCGACACAGAGTTCTGGCCGAACTCTGTGTCGTCGGGCTGATGCGGGAATTTGGATGATTTTTCACCACTGGATCTAATCCAACGGTCCAGGTTGTTGCGGGATTAGGGAGTTAAGTTGGGATTTCCAAACCCTAACTCAGTAGGGCAATATTATCACAAAAGGTAGCACAACTTTGAGAGAGAAGGAGGCAAGAGTGCCATTACAACTTCGGAAGAGAAGACGGAGGATTGAAGGTCATTTTTGAAGGAGATCGTGTTTCGGGTAATCTCTACTCGTTCTCGCTCTTCGTAGCCTTGTAATCATTGTTCTTGCTTCTGAGTGTTGTGGAGATCCGATTTGGATCGGGAGGAGTTTGTAGAGGGTAATTCTTCTATTCCATTAGTGGAGGCTTCTCAGGGTTGGACTCCGATCGTCCCGTGTTTTTCCCGCAAGGGTTTTCCACGTCAAAAATTCTCTGTGTCTACGTGATTGTTTTGTGTGATTGTTTTTGGGTTCGTGCGTTGTATTGCTCGGTCCTCTCGCAGGTACTCTCCGGTTTGGGAAAGGTTTCCATTTCTTTTCCAACATAGTGGTATCAGAGCCAGGTTCTGGAATTCATAAGGGTGTCAGTAGTTGACAGAGAAACCAGAGAGGAGAGATAGACGCGAAGCCAGTGCATGGTGAACCTGAACGGCACAAACTATCATTATTGGCGAGCAAGATGAAAGATTTGCTATTTGTCAAGAAGCTGTCTACCCGTGTTTGCATCCGAGAAGCCCAGTGATAAATCGAGGAGGACTGGACATTCGAGCATATACAAGTGTGTGGGTACATACGGCAGTTTTTGATGAGAATGTGTACAACCACGTTGCCAATATTGAGCACGTAAGACGTTGTGGGATAAGCTGGAATCCTTGTATGCGAAGAAGACCGGAGTAAATAAGTTGTTCCTGATCCAAACGATGATGGGTCTGCGTACAAGGATGGGGCTCTATTTCGGATCACTTGAGTGAGTTCCAGGGCGTGGTTGACCAACTATCTTCTATGGGAGTCAAGTTCAACGACGAAGTTCAGGGACTGTGGCTGCTGTGTACTTTGCCAGACTCGTGGGAGACGTACGAGTATCTATGATCGCTTCTGCTCCAGAGGGCATGGTCAGTCTGGAGTTTGCCAAGAGCGGGTGTTGAATGAAGAGATGCGGAGACGTTCTCAGGGCACTTCATCCACATCCCACCACTCAGGCACTTGTTTCAGAGAGCCGCGAAGGGGCAAAAGCAGGGATCCAGGTGGTGGCAGAGACAAGAGCAGGGGAAGTCCAAGGGTCGGTATGAGGACTCGGAGTGTTACCATTGCGGTAAGAAGGGCCATATCAAACGGAATTGTTTCACTTGGAAGAGAAAGAAAGGGCGACAAGGGGAAGCAAGAAGAGAACACTACAGCGGCGGCCTCGATGCATGGAGGCGATGTGATCGTCGTAGGTGATGAGGTATTACTAACCTCGCCTACGATGACAATTCTTGGCTGGTGGACTCAGGGACTTCAGCACATGTATCTCACAACAGGGCACTGTTTGCCACTTACACGACAGGCGACTGTGGCGTGTTGAAGATGGGCAAGGAGATGTGTCGAAGGAGGTTGCCGTTGGAGATGTGCATTTGAGAAGACGGGTGCGATTCTTGTTCTCAAGGATGTTCGTCATGTCCCTGATATCCGTTTCAACCTGGTGTCGGTTGGAAGGTTGGATGACGAGGGATTCTTCAGTCTCTTCGGGAACAGTCAGTGGAAGCTTTCCAGGGGTTCGATGGTGATTGCCAGAGGAAGCAAGAAGTCTCTCTACTATATGGAGGGAAGCGCACAGGGGGCACAGGAGTGAACGCAGTCAGTGATGTGTCTACCGAGTTGTGGCACAGGCGGCTCGGCCATATCAGCGAGAAGGGATGAGCTACTTGGTGAACAGAAGGTGATTCCGGGGCTCAAGTCTATAAAGTTGGAGAAGTGCACGTACTGTTTAGCTGGGAAGCAAAATAGGGTGTCTTTCCAAAGTCACCCAAGTTCAAGAAGCCGGCGTTGCTCGAGTTGATTCACTCGGATGTCTGCGGTCCTATGAAGGTAAAATCTCTTGGTGGTTCTTCTTACTTTGTAACTTTCATTGATGACTGTTCCAGGAAGGTTTGGGTCTATGCCTTAAAGACCAAGGATCAGGTGCTGCCTACTTTCAAGGAGTTTCAGGCCTCTGTTGAAAGGAAGACGGGCAAGAAGTTGTTGTGTGTTCGGTCTGATAATGGCGGGGAATACATCGGTCCCTTTGATGCGTATTGCAGAGAGCAAGGGATACGACACCAGAAGACTCCGCCCAAGACACCTCAGCTCAATGTGTAGCGGAGCGCATGAACAGGACACTGATGGAGAGGGTGGTGTTTGCTGTCAGAAGCAAACTTGCGGGCAGTTATTGGGGTGAGGCTCTTCTCACAGCTGCTTATATTATTAATTTGTCTCCTAGTGCTCCTTTGCAGGGTGATGTGCCTGACAAAGTATGGTACGGCAAAGAGCCGTCATACAATCACCTGCGGCGTTTGGTTGTAAGGCCTTCTTGCATGTACCGAAGGACGAGAGGACCAAACTTGAGCCGAAGACGAGGCGATGCATCTTTGTCGGCTACGGTCGGGATGAGTTTGGCTATAGACTCTACGACCCAGTGGAAGGAAAGCTCTACAGAAGCAGGGACGTGGTATTCTCGAGGATCAGACCATGACCAACACTCAGGATTCCGAGACGCCTTCTGAGGCTGAGGAATTGCCTGAGTTAGAGTTATTTCGCTTCGAGCAGTTTCCAGAGACATCGCAGAGATCCAGTTATGGGGAGCCAGTACATGGAGTTGCTCCCAACCTTGATCATAGCCTGCTGATGGTGGTCAGGGTGTTCCTCAGGAGGATGAGCATGCCAGGAGGCAGTTCCTGAAGGGGAGAAGGCTGTTGGTATACAGCCAGCACCAGTGGCTCCACTGAGAAGGAGTGACAGAGATCGTCGACCATCTACGAGATACTCACCGCTGAGTATGTGTATTGACTGTCGGGGGAGAGCCCGAATTTTTGCAGAGGCTATGGAAGACGAACACAGGCAGGAGTGGATGGAGGCTATGCAGGAGGAGAGTTCCTTGCACACCAATTCCACTTATGATCTGGTGGGTTGCCAAAGGGCAAGAAGGCTTTGAAGAATCATGGGTGTTTAGAGTGAAGCAGATGGATGATGCTACTCGCCCTCGATACAAAGCGAGGCTGGTAGTCAAAGGCTACGGTCAGCAGAAAGGCGTGGATTATGATGAGATCTTTTCGCCTGTCGTCAAGCATTCGTCTATTCGGGTGGTGCTAGCATTAGCAGCCAGTTCGACTTGGAGGTCGAGCAGATGGACGTGAAGACGGCATTCCTCCACGGTAATCTTGAGGAGGAGTTGTACATGGAGCAGCCGGAGGGATTATGTGAGAAGGGCAAGTCATATTGGTCTACCGGTTGAGGAAGAGCTTGTATGGTCTGAAGCAGGCTCCGAGACAGTGGTACAGGAAGTTCGAGTCGTTTATGAGGAGCATGGTTTGCACGGACGACGTCGACCACTGTGTATTTGATATATTTTGCGATGATGATTTTATCATCTTATTGCTCTATGTTGATGATATGCTATTAGTGGGTCGGAATGCCACTAGGATAGCGGAGCTGAAGCGCCAACTGGGTGCGGCCTTCTCTATGAAGGATTTGGGCACAGCGAAGACTATTCTTGGGATGGAGATCAGCCGAGAGAGAGAGTCCAAGCTGCTACACTTGTCCCAAACGAAGTACATTCACCGGGTACTTCAGCATTTCGGGATGGACGGGTCGAAGAAAGTGAGTTCCCCCTCGCGGCTCACTTTAAGCTCACTAGGAGCAGTGTCCATCTACCGAGGACGAAAAAAAGATATGGAGCGGGTTCCATATGCTTCAGCTGTGGGAGCCTGATGTATGCTATGGTGTGTACGAGGCCAGATATTGCTCATGCAGTTGGTACGGTTAGCAGGTATCTTTCAAATCCTGGAAGGGTACATTGGAGTGCGGTCAAGTGGATTCTACGATATCTTCAGGGCACTGCTGGTTGGAGACTTTCCTTTGGTGGTGACGAGCCAAAGCTGGTTGGGTATACCGACGCTGATATGGCTGGAGATGTAGACACGAGACGATCGACTTCAGGCTACGTGATGATGTTTGCGGGAGAGCGTATCGTGGCAGTCGTGGTTGCAGAAGTGTGTTGCCTTGTCGACGACAGAGGCAGAGTATATTACGGCGATGGAGGCTTGCAAGGAGCTGTTATGGATGAAGAAGCTGTTGCAGGAAATGGGACTGAAGCAAGAGCAGTATACTTTTCTTTGCGACAGTCAGAGCGCTATCCACCTTGTGAAGAATCAGACGTTTCATAGCCGGTCCAAGCACATCGAGACTCGTATCATTGGATACGGGATGTGGTTGAGAAGAAACGCGGCGCTTGAGAAGGTTCATACAGATGACAACGGAGCTGATATATTCACGAAGATTCTACCAAGAGGAAAGTTTGAGTACTGCAGGCAGATCGTCGGGATGACGACATCCTCCCAATAGTTGTGAAGGGGGAGATTTGTTGGAGTGGGTGGGGTTCCCAACCTATGTGGAGAAGACCCCGGAGTACGACGAGCGCCGTTCGTATGTCGAAGAAGCTCGGGAAGTAGGCGACGCGAGTTGCTACTGCTGCTGCTGCCCCTAAGGGAGATTCTGGCCTGGGCCTGCGAGTTCGGCCCGAACTCGGTCCAGGCCGAGTTCTGGCCGAACTCGGTCTGGCTGCTCCAGGATTTGCGAGTAGGTGCTATGCCCGACACAGAGTTCTGGCCGAACTCTGTGTCGTCGGGGCTGATGCGGAATTTGGGTATTTTTTACCACTGGATCTAATCCAACGGTCCAGTTGTTGCGGGATTAGGGAGTTAAGTTGGGATTTCCAAACCCTAACTCAGTAGGGCAACATTATCACAAAAGGTAGCACAACTTTGAGAGAGGAAGGAGGCAAGAGTGCCATTACAACTTCGGAAGAGAAGACGGAGGATTGAAGGTCGTTTTCGAAGGAGATCGTGTTTCGGGTATCTCTACTCGTCGTTCTCGCTCTTCGTAGCCTTGTAATCATTGTTCTTGCTTCTGAGTGTTGTGGAGATCCGATTTGGATCGGGAGGATTTGTAGAGGGTGTAATTCTTCTATTCCATTAGTGGAGGCTTCTCAGTGTTGGACTCCGATCGTCCCGTGGTTTTTCCCGCAAGGGTTTTCCTCAAAAATTCTCTGTGTCTGCGTGGATTTTTGTGTGATTGTTTTTGGGTTCGTGCGTTGTATTGCTCGGTCCTCTCGCAGGTACTCTCCGGTTTGGGGAAAGGTTTCCGCGTTTCTTTCCAACAAATGTAATATGATCGGGATCATTTTTTTTTAGTTTTGTGGGTGGGCTTGGACCAGCTGTTGTGTTCGTGTGTGCGTTTCGGGAGCTGGTTCAACGATGGGGTCGTGTGTATTACATCCGCAGGAATGGAATAGCCAGGGGCAGGATTTTTATTTTGTTTTAACAAGTTGGTTCAAAATTCTATTTTATTTTTGGTAATAGTTGTTTGTATATTTTTCTGTTCTAAATTTCTGGTTCGATTTGGTTGTATAATTCTCTTGGATTTGGGAATAGAGTTGGCACGGTTTAGATTTGATATGGTTCTATGTTCTTTAAATGTCTTGGAAGTTCAAATTAGGATGAAGTAGCTGTTGGGATTACGGTCCAGTAAAATGCAGGTTTCAGTTGGGTTTTGAATTTGCAGGGATGTTGAGTCAAGGTATGGGTTGACTGGTGTTTTGCAAACTACTTATTCTCTATAACATACTTCTGAGTTTTTTTAACAAGTGTGTGGAGGCAAGCTGGATTGATGGCAATGGGCCTATCTTGATTTTGGGAATGCTGTTGGGTAGTTGTGTTGGTAGATTGCTGCGATCAGATGCAGTTTGGTTTGGGCGCAAGTGATCGACTGTGGGTTGCAATATATAGTTATGAACCTAGGTGGAAGACCCAATTTAAATTTTGCAACTTAGGGCTGAGGGTTTCAAGCCCGTAGCGGATAGCCCAACATATTAAATCACTTATTAAGGAGGGTTTGTAGGCTGAGTCTAACGCCAGTTCTTTGAAATTTTGTATCAAATGTCTTAATACTCTAATATTAATTTCTAGCATTTGTTGCTCCTTAAAAATGTTTCAATTGGGGATTATAATTATAGTTAAATATTTATTATTGCTTTACTTAAACTCATACACATTTTTTATGCAAATGATCTGGGATTATATTATGTGGTTGGCAGTAATAATTAGTAAGTGAATTAAATAGGTAAATAAGTTATAATTAATATGTAGATACATGTAACTATATAATTGGTATATATACATGCATAATTATTTTATATGTATATCTATAAGCATTCCTACCATATACAAGTAATTATATCTATAATATTGGTAATAGTTTGGTATAATTATCTATATTTTAAAGAGTATTATGAATATTACTATAGTAAATAAATTCTAAAATATTTTCAATTATATATATATATTATAAATATATATATGCTTAATTAAATTTTTTAAGATATAAAACTAGACTTATACATTATAGGTATTTCTAAAATGTTTCTATGAATAATGTTATAAGCAGATTTTAAATCTATTTAGCTTCGAAATCTTGATTATGAAGGTTATTAATTTATA